>OW203767.1:22632063-22887388 GCA_934045905.1 Leuctra nigra | reverse complement strand
AGTAGTGTTCATGATACTTTCTAATATATTTGGTATAAGTTATACTTTGCCGATATTATTTTAGCAAAGTCGAAGAATTTTGGGTTGATTCAGTATAGGCACACACAACCGTTTTCTATAAGTCATTCACACGAATCTTTTCAATACTTGGCCAAAGTAGAAACGGTATTTGAACGAAACGGATTGGCTGCTTGTCAGGTTCCTTGGCAATCCTTGCGGTTCCTTGCTATTATCAATTAAATCAGAATTCACCTACTAGAAGACTAAGTTAGCATAGACTTCATCAGATGATGCCATATTTTCTTTCGAATGCTGTTTTTACATTGGCCAAGTCTACTTTGACCAAATCAATACACACTGCCAAACTTTTTGTCACAACCTTTACAGACTGAAATATAAAATTAAAATACAAGAAAATACAAAATATCAAAATTAAACACAAAATTAGAACTTCGCACTACCCTCTCATCCATCCGGCCATCAATGTTAAATGTCATCCTACTTTCAGCCCAGCCTGTACCTACGTGTGTTAATTCGTACACTCATTAACATAAAGAACAACACACGCCAGGAATTCCACTGCAAGACGAATCGCCAACACCAAATTATTTGCAAACTATAATGTCATGAAACGAAAGAGAAAAAAAATCTCAAAGGACACCGCTTCCAATCATAAAAAATAACCCGAAATCAATAACAAAACTTTTTTACTTTCAAAATAACATTTTAAACAAATAAGTACGGAAAACTTTTTATATTTTTTATTTTATTCATACCGTCAAGGGTATACATCCCTTTGTTTCTGGATGCATTGTAAATAGCTAGGTTTGTATCACTAATTTCGGCACCCTGGCGGCTTCTTGTACGAAGTTCGACATCAAAGAAGCCGACAGGTGTGGAAGACACCGGCTTTAAGATGTGTCTTGACTGTTTCAACATATAGGAGGGTTACTCTTAGCTCCTTGCTTGATAGCTAATTAGGGCTGTTAATTTACCTTTCTCACTTTTACACCTAATAGGTGGTGTTTAGGGCGAAGGGCACTCATTGAGTGACATGAAGATATAGGAGCTGTTGTGGAAATTATAGGAAATTATTAGGAGAACTTATTGAAATAAAAAGATAGTGTTTTAATTTCGCTACGTTAATTACTGCTTAAATTATCTTAATTTTGTAACTTATTTGAGCTTGAAAAATTGCAATTATTTAGTTATTATATACGAAAAGGTTGCCTGAAAACAATTTGTATATAATTTTAAAATTGTTTTACAGTGTATAACGCCGAATAGTTTTTATTCGTTTGCTAATTGAAATTAACCAATTAATAGTTAGAGTAATTACGCACATTAGAGGTACTGTAAAATCAAGGTGCTTTTGCTGTTTAGCCGCTGCACAGTCAGTACTTGTAACTAATTTTAAAAATATGCTTCAATTTTAAATAAGTAAATCACTTTTTGATTAAGTATTAATTTTGAGTGCACTGTTTCCGCAAACCAGGATAACATTTATATTAATTGTTAAAACTTCGGATTAATTCCAGTCGGTTTAGATTAAAAAAAACTCAGAGGTAGGAAGCCCGAAGTTATTTTTGTGGTGAGCTCAAAACCCTGTCATTTCTACCTTCATCCAATTTGTAATTGTGACACCAGTCATATAGAAAGATAATTCACTTCAATAGTAACTGTAATTCTTACTTCAGTCAAATTTCAATTGATTGAGCTCAATCAGTATCACTTTGAGTGAATTTATGTAATCTTAATCGAAAAGTGCAGCGCAACATCGAGAAAATTGTCATGGGCTTTCAAACCTATGAGGTACAGATTTAGTTTTTATATCAAGTTGATCGGTGTGAAAAGAAATACAGATACGAAAGTACAACCATAGAGATATATTACTGTACTTCGTACGTACAACACTCCCTTATTTAATCGTGATCATTCTTTCAGTTTTCATTCATTGAGTTATAGACTTTTACAGCAATCTACTTATTTATCATCCATAATTTATTTATAGTATTACGGG
Source organism: Leuctra nigra (assembly GCA_934045905.1). NCBI lineage: Eukaryota > Metazoa > Arthropoda > Insecta > Plecoptera > Leuctridae > Leuctra > Leuctra nigra. The sequence goes on along the minus strand of OW203767.1, from coordinate 22,885,368 downwards.
GAAATAAAATCTGTTCGTGCCTTCAACAGTTCACCGACAGCTTAAGATCTTTAAAGTGCACCCAATAAAATGTAAACACTAAAGTAATTACACCCTCAATAACACAATAGTTCGCGAAAATATCCATCGTGGACAATAAAACCAAGTCTTTCCCACACCGATCTTTGTCTACTTTTCGTCGAACAGTCATAAAATCTGTTGTGATCTTTTCTTACAAAGGGGAAGTTTTTCCGAAATGTTCTCTATTCTCACGCCGATTAGCTGCTAATACACCTCTCTGGGCAATTTGTTTAACTCCCAGGTAGGTTACAAGTGGAGCAGGGAGGCTGGAGTATTGTTTGGAATGAGATGAGGGACACTTTGGCACACCTTCCTCATAGAAATGATGAGTGACTCATCGTCTTGTCAAAAGACGTTCGAGTTGGGTGGCGCTTTCTGATAGAGGTTGTTGGAACTTGGATTTTCAGAGGTTTCACTTTCATCATGGACCAAAAAACTGATTTTCCGCTGGTGGAGATTGTAATGTTCTAAGTTTTTAGAAAAAAGTTATGTTGGTGGTTGCTGCTATAAGATTTCGTCAATGTTATGGACAAGCATTTATAATTTTAAAATAATGAGTAAATTAATTTTGAAAATGTGGAAATCGAGAATTTATCACTATTGGGGTTAAGGCCCAGAATAAAATTTTTAAAATAGCTCAATTGAGGACGATTTAAACAGCTTTCAAATTTTGAGAAAATCACAATCAAGCATAAAAGCTCAGCCATTCAAATGTATCGAAATCGCAGTGGACAAGACAGTTAAATCGTAGGTATACGTATACAAATTCTTAAGAATCATGTATTTTTCTGTGTAATCTATTCCCGTTACTATGGCATGAAAATAACTAGGAAAACGCTCAGTGTAACGCGTTGATGAGCGAGCACAGAACATGCAACATCCCCATAGTAACGATGCACGACACGGCACAAGACGATTTTCTCTGCAATTTTTCAATCTCCATAATACTCTGGATGAATAACAGATCCATTGTGTCGTGAAGTCTTACCTACATACCTTCTCCAGAAATCTCTTGTGACATCCCATACTAAACTCGTAAAATTACAATTAATACTTGACTGATTGGGCTTACAATATGTAAAATTTAATATTAAGTTGGTCTTGATCACCATGCAAAATTTGAACTTAATGTGAACATTTTTATTGTCGACCAATCAGAAGACATTATTTAAACTTAAACCAATTAGAGGATTTGGCCTTCGTACTGCATCCGATTTTATGCGCTAGCTCAACAATGCTTTCATTTTACTGTACATTGTGGATAGCTTGGCTGCTCTACAGGCCTTGCCTTGGAACAGAAGCTTAAAGAAGGCAGGGATGACAATTTAGTATACATTTTTCAAGATTATGGAATAAAATGACCTTAAAATGACAAAACTTTTGAAAATAACGACAGATTAGACTGAAAATTGGCAAAAATATCTAAAATGTTGGTACCAATGACCACGCGAAGTTTCAAGTTGATCGGTCAATCTGTTCTAGTTTAAATTACAAAAATCACCGTAAAAATGGTTTCAAATTTGAACCAATGGGAGGATTTGGCTGAAATTTATTATGATTGGGTAAATTGTTGGTTGAAATGACTTTGCTAAATTTCAAATTGATCGGAACAACCAATCGAAAGATAATTTTTTTTAAATTTGAACCAATCACAGGAGCCCGTTCAAAAACGATCCCAGGGACCTCATAGATTACGTTAGTATGCGTACAAAATTTCAGATCGATTGCTTGAGCGGTTTGACCTGGGCTGTGTCCACACACACAAAAAAAAAAAAAACACACAGAGAAAGTGCCATAAGAGTACCGTGGTGACGCTCGCTTCGCTCGCTCAACTAAACCACCCACAAATATGACAATAAATATTCTTGTCTATTCCGATGCTTCACCATGATTTTCAATAAATGAATAATATAGTAAGAGTAATTTTATATCAATTCATAAAATAAAATGCAATATTAAAGCAATCATTGTAAGATATCTTATAATAAACTAATCGTTGTCTTGAAATATTTATTATTTATTGGGTCAAGTCCTATGAGTCTTTAACATAAAACAATAAACATTCTTATTGTAAAATAAATATAATTATGCACTAAAATCAATCAATAGTAACAAAACAAGGCTTTATTATTAAGAATGGAATTGAAATTTAAAAAATGTATGCAGAAACCCCAATTTTCCAGCTTTTTACTTTTTGTCAACTTAATTCTATTGATTAACGCATTAATACCTAAGGAATGGAGCCTTTTGTGTGTATTATATTCCCCTTCTCTCCTATTACTCAGCTAATCAAAACCTTCAAGCTGGTAACACGAAAGATTCCATTCCCTAACTTTTAAACAAAAACCCTCAATACCAAAAAAAGCTTACTTCAGAAAATCCAAATCGACCGCCAACGTTCAAAGCAACCAATGATTAATTGATTAAAACCGAACCATCGATTCCAAATACCTTTAGAAAAGGTCCGATTAAGAAAAATCCCTGTTAAAACATGATCGTCTAATTCACTGCCTTCTAAAGAATGCCATCACGTTAGGTGTAAGAAGATTCTCATTGCCGCCATTGATAATGAGTGCTCTCAAGTATGATGGGCTGGCGGTGTTCTTGTGAGACAAAGCAATGCCGCCAACCTTGAAACAAGCTGATTTCGATTCAATTAAACTGCGACGCACTGAGATCTATTGGGCCGTGACAATTCATCGGGAAAAACATCATGAAGTCGTCAAATTCAGAGAAGAAAAGAAGAAAAAAGGATTGGAATAAGCGAGGGAATAAGTAATCGGAGGAAATGAAGTTAGGAAGTACGGGATTGAAAATGTTGTAGAATTGAACAGTGATAGTTAAAGAATGGGTACTATCAATACTGAGAGAAGGGGAATGTTATCTACATAAAAATGATCCATTTCTAGAAGGGGTTATTTTACAATTTTGGTTGCTAAAAGTAAACGACGAAGCAGCAAAGCTCAACTTTCCAAGACATACCTTGGAAAGTTGGAAACTTGATCAGCAAAGCTTAACTTTCCAAGACGTCTTGGAAAGTTGAGCTTTGCTGCTTCGTCGTTTACTTTTGTCTTATACTGTATATACCTAGTATAAGACAGACGTAAATCGTAGAAATTCTCAAGAAATGGAGCCTATTTATGTACATTTGATTCCTCTCTGAAGTATAATGAAGACAATGAGAAAAGAAGGTGTACTATTTCAACGCCTATACATGATGGAAAACACTGGAACAGTACAATTTGAGCTTTTCCCTAACTTGCAAAGTTTTTCTATTGATGTAATTAGATATTAAAATGCCCCCTTTTCTTTTAATTTGCTTCGAGTTGGGCACAAATATTATTGTGACCAAAATATTGGACGTTTTTCACACTTGTAAATAATTTGATGATTTTCATGATCACATATTAATATGTCCCAGGAAAAACATCAACGTGGCCAGACATGGGCAGTATCTAGATACTTGTATCTTAAGATACGTATCTTAGATACATTTGTATCTTGTATCTTGTATTTTAAATACATGAGCCAAATGTATCTGTATCTTGTATTTTAAATACCCATTTCTAAAGTATTTTGTATCTTTTTTGAAGATTTAAAATACAAGATACATTTTTATGCGCCTAGAATTTCAAAGATAGCTTGATCTCTTGCTTGATTTCAAACAAGCATCAAATAATACACGTTGCCGTATTGAATCGATCAAGAAAATGTTAATAGTCCAGTAATTCTAGTGAAAAAATCAGCATGACCCACCACTAATTGCAACAGAAGCGTTTTTGATACCGTTCGATTCAGAAAAGTGTCCTTTACAACATATCCAAAATCGACCAAAATCGCTGTACGGAAAAAGGGTTTTAATTACTTTTTAAGTTAATTTCCCATGTTAATTCCATCTTGCAAAAAAAACTTTTTTTCTTGTAACTCAGATTTTGACGAAACTTGGCAGAATTGTTCACCATCCTAAATGAACACAAATAGCTCTCTGAGCGTTTTCCTCTAAATCTCATCGTTTGGGAAATATGGACCACGCAAAACGTCAAATTACGCTCAATTGACCGAAAACGGACTAAAATATGACTTTTCAATGGGCAATATTTCCCAAACGATGAGATTTAGAGGAAAACGCTCAGAGAGCTATTTGTGTTTATTTAGGATGGTGAACAATTCTGCCAAGTTTCATCAAAATTGGAGTTACATGAAATTTTTTTTTTTGCAAGATGGAATTAACATGGGAAATTAACTTAAAAAGTCATTAAAACCCTTTTTCCGTACAGCGATTTTGGTCGATTTTGGATATGTTGTAGAGGACATTTTTCTGAATCGATTCATGTATTGAAACCTCCTGTTGCAATTAGTGGTGGGTATAATCACACAATTACTGGACTATAAGTATGTTGCCTTACAAATAGAACAAATTTAAATTTAATTTAGAAAGTAAGTCCCTAAATTTTTTACTGTTGGATGATATGTATGAGAATAAAAAAAGGATCTTAAAATGTATCTTTTTTGAAGTATCTAAAGATACTATCTTGTATCTTGTATTTTAAATACATCTCTAAAATGTATCTTGTATCTTGTATTTTAGATACCCAAATTAAAAGTATCAGTATCTTGTATGCCAAATACATTGAAACAGAGTATTTTGCCCATGTCTGAACGTGGCATGCAACTAACTCTTAATTACGTAAATAATTAAATAATTAATTTGATTGTAAATATTTGAACTAAAGGTAATTTGACATGGCAGTGGTGACGGTTTGTTCCGTTTGTTCCTCCAACGGAACAAACCGTCACCACTGCCATGTCATTACAAGATGGTTCCGAAAACGTCCACGACATAAAGGTAATTTGTTTCTTAGGCCCGGTCTTTCAATATACCTACTCTCAAGTCTCAGTCAGCTCTTAACAGTCAGTTAGTGGTCATTCTAGGAATGTCATTGGTTGTTGCCATGGCATAATATAGTCCAAATTGACTGTTTAAAAGTTAGCAATGCATTGAAAGACTGCCCCTTAGAATTGTGAAGGCTGAGTTCTTTTGTGGATAGTTATCAATCTAAAAAGTCATGTTTAAAGTTATTTTCTAAAAAATATTAAAACAAAACAATTCCAACAAAACAATCCTATCCCCAATAAGATAATTGTATGATTAAACAAACAACTTTACAAATAATAGAGGAGAATGAATTGAAATAAAGTCTTAAATTCTTGGATTATTATGCGTTTTTACAGCTCTTATAAGTCGTCCAGAAAAACACTTAATCCAAAATCAAATAATTAAATCTAGTGGAGCGGTCGCTCCACCCAGCCAAGTCGTACCGTACACTCACACTCACTCAACATACCGTAAATGCATAATAAACTGAGGAGCAGACCAACCACTTTTACTGTAAGCAACAACATGGCATTTTCGGCCTACTGGATCTTAAAATTGGAAAATCTCACATTGTTGCGATATATCTTAATTTCGAGCTATGGCCCATACCACTACATATACCAAATTAGGGAACAATATGTTATGCCGTTTGCGAGCTAGAGGGCCGTGAAAAACGTGAAATTACACCCCTTTTAAAACCTATCTTGATCTGATGATGATGATGATGATGATGATATCAGGAAACACCGCAATCACCGCCACAGCCTAAACGGCTGAGCCGATCGGTCTGAAATTTTCACCACATGTGTGCACTTTTGGCGTCTGAGGTGCCTTTTTATAAAACCAACAGGAAGCCGCCATTTTGAAACCGGAAGTGACGTCATATCTCAAAAACGGCTAGACCGTTAGGAATTAAAACAGCGCTAAATGATTCAGACGGTCATCTATATGGAATATCAATAGTTAATATAGAGATATACTATTACCGAAACCGGAAATGACGTCATGAAAATGAAGAACTAGATTTTAATGACCTCTTACTACAATAACTACATATTCAGAAGGCTTATAATGATACATAACATTTTTAGAAATAAATTCTAGGTGGCTGTAATTTCAGTCGCCATTTTGAAAACCGGAAGTGATACCATATCTCGAAAACGGCTGGACTGATTGGAACGAAGCTTTCGCAATTCTTCATGGAATATCACTTTAAGCTTATATTGGAGGGATATTGAGCACCAAACACAATTTTTCGTATTAACCAATTCGGAAATGGCGTATTTTTTTAAAGGAATTAGTCATTGTTGCTCCGATGTGTGTTACAAGTTGTGTAAATAAACTAAAAAAATAAGTGATATCCCCATAAAAAACACTCCGTGTAAAAGTACCAGCCAAGTCTCTTCAACTATAAAAAAATAGAAGAAATCTAAAAATTCAGCACTGAAAAGTAGTGATATCAAAAAATGAGCCAAGTCAAAACTAAATTTTAAAAACCAAAATATACTTGGCGCATCGTTTTTAAGGGCATTATAGGTACTATATTATATATATTTAGGTACATTTGATTTTTGGCATATGCTTCTATACTATTTATATACACGATGCGCCAAGTATATTTTGGTTTTTAAAATTTAGTTTTGACTTGGCTCATTTTTTGATATCACTACTTTTCAGTGCTGAATTTTTAGATTTCTTCTATTTTTTTATAGTTGAAGAGACTTGGCTGGTACTTTTACACGGAGTGTTTTTTATGGGGATAATGGTTTACATGATTAGTAACTTTTGCAAAAATTATAGTTGCCAATACTGTATACTAATAGGTACATTTCGCAAGAAATGTAATCTTTGTGTGCATTTTCTTGAAAAGGGGACATGAAAGATAGATTCTTGGCCTAATATCAAATGGTTCATTCCCCATCGAATCATTTCCAGCCTAACTACCTCTGATAATTAATAATCGCTTACATTTTGGTACGGCTAGAGTTTCATAAAGAACTCGAACGACCCGATCACGAGTGAATGTAAATCTAAACTCAATTATAAGTGTCGCCTTTTGTCGTCTATAATTACATGTTTGTAATTAGCTCGTGATTGATCACTGGAAAGATCGCTTTCATCGATTAGGGAAACAAGTGGCTTGATAGGTTATGTGCGGCACCGGCCAGAGCAAAGAAGAATAGCGAGTCATTCACTAGGTTTTGGGGCCGAGTTACCAAGTAAAAAGTAATTAGTACATCCCGTGGCTCATGTTTTCCGAGTAGCAATACAACCTCAAAGAAATTTATAATACTTCGATTACTCATTACAAAATTTTAGCTGAAAACCAAATAATTCACAGATATTTAGTGTAATTTTATCGATTTAAACGGGTAAATTGATCCAATTCAATGGTTTTTAAATTCGAACGTAAATTTCCCTCCAATGGTTCAAACTAGTTTCAAAATGCTACAATGCGACACCTGTACGAGGTTTCGTGAACTGTGAGGTTGTTGTTCAGATCTTGTCCGCGAGGTGGCGGGTAAATGCAATGAGCTCGGATACTGTGTTAGGCCGAGAAAGATGACACTTCGTTTTGGTTTTACAATTAATATTATGAGTACCTAGGACACTGTAATTTACATTTTTAATGGTATTTGAGAGTACAACAGACTACCAAAGGATATTAATACTTAAATTGGTAATTTAAACTTATTTTAAAGACTGTAATGAGTTCAATTTCTATTTGACATGTAGTCAAAGTTTAAAACGGAGAATAAGTGATGTATTTGTGAATATTGAAGGTGGGAAGGTGTAATAATAAAACAGTAATGTAGAATAGCATTATTCTAACTAAAAGCATCATAAAAATCTAATAAAGTGTCCTAAGTACATAATATTAGTGTAAAACGAAAATGTAGTCTTTCACGGCCTTACTTCACATTAAATGAGCCTACGTCTACAATCTCTCACCAATACAACTCAGTTTGGTGTGATTTCAACTTGCAGTTGCATATCGTCCAATCAATTTGTCAAAGCATAGATAATAGACATAGATCGGTGTCAAAGCAAAAAAAAATCCAATTTTCAAATTAATTGTTTTAGTTTAGCAAATTACAAATAATCGTAAAAATTATAATTTTTATTTGGAACTAATATATTTTAGTTTCACTTTATTAATTCTTATCTAATCGTTAACATATTTAGTCTCGTACAATTCTTAGAAGTTTATCGTATGACGATTATGTGCTACAGTAAACTGACAACATTGACTGCTGATACATAATATCTTCGAAATATCCCAGTCTTCGAAATTCTTTATGTTGGCAGTTTTGATTAGAGACTTGTCAAAGCAAGATGGCTGGTTGTAAACATTACAAGAGGAAATGCAAATTTGTTGTGAGTATTGTATTGAAATGGAAGTGTTATTTTACTTCCTGTACGTCCTTTCTCACTTTGCCCCTAATTTATGTACAGTTTAATTAGTTTACCATTATAATAAATATCGTGATAATTCATGTGTCTACTCAATCAGTGGGTGAGGGGTGCCATGAGATAAAACGATTACATCTAAATAACAAGATTCCATATTTGCTTTTTACAGCATTTTTCTTGTAACACGTCCAGTGATAGTAATAATTTGACGAATGTATATTCTAGTATTCTTTGGAATAAATTTTTGATAATTAAACAAATTGTAAAAACAAACAAATTACTCGGGAAATTGCGCTTTTTTGTGCTACTCATAGGTATGCTCAACACCGAGTATACGTATGGGCTTATATCGTGCATTTTTAGAAGGAAATTATGTTCCTACCAGATATTTTGATAAGATATAATTAACGACAAATTAAAATCTAAATTGAGTCATAGAATATTGAAATGCATACAGTAGGTAGCTGTATAACAAAATCACAAAATGGTGATTGTCAATGAATACCTACTTGTGAAAAGCACCCGAATTTGGGTAATAAAATCTTATTTTGTTTAGACAATACCTAATGAGGCATAGAATACATAAAATACATATATACATACAAAGGCTCCATTTCTCTGTAGCTCTTATACTAAAAGCGTCATGTTTTGTCATTTGCCGGTTGGTACACGTTTTTCGATTTTTATTTGCCCAAACATTGTATAAAAATCATTCAATGACCTGTTGTTTACAGTCGCCCTGCTGTAACAGAATCTACACGTGCAGAATCTGCCACGACGAGAAGGAAAGTCATGAACTGGAGCGGAAAGATGTGACAACTTTGCTCTGCATCCAGTGCCAGACTCTTCAGACTGTCAAGGCAGTGTGCGAACACTGCTCAGTGCGATTTGGAAGAGTAGGTATTTTCAGAGTTGGGAACATTATTGGGTTTGTGGAGGTCACTAGTCAAATTGTATAGGATGAATAGGGAACTCTCTCTAGTTATGGAATGTATTAAAACATGTCTATGATGTTGAAAAACAACACGTTATTATTGTGGGATGAATAGTTTTCAAGAAATTGATACAGAAAGATTGATATAAATCTCAGAATGTTAAAATTATTTAACATTGTTTTAAAACAGTACGTCATGGGGCTCAGCATTGCCATGGTAACAAAGTATTCACCATGGTAACCCATTGTTGTGGACTTGTTGTTGACATATTTTTTGTGGACTTCTAATTTTTTTTTGGGGGGGGGGGGGGGGGTTAAAGTCGCACTGTTCTGCAGCGAGGCTAATGGCGCCGGATGAATGATTATGATGATGATTGGGAGATGATGATGAAGAATAGGTAAGGATGGAAGGTGGGTAGGAAGCGTTCGTGGCCTATTAGTAGGGTACCTTCCCAGCATTTGCCTGTCGACTGAGGGAATTACCAAGATAAAGACACAGTCAGGAAAGACGGCCGCGGGAATCGAACCCGGGCCTCCGGAATACAAGTTCAGAGCGTTACCACTCAGCCAACCTGTTCCCTACTTTTTATTGCTGAATTTTTAGATTTATTTTTTTTTCTTGAAGAGACATGGCTGATATTTTTACACGGAGTGTTTTTTTATGGGGTAGTATTCATAAAATATTCACGATTCACGTATGAATTCACGAATGACTTGAAACAAATAAAATAAAAATAAACTCCAGCGCCCGAATTCACAAAGCTTTTCCCTCGGGGATTTTAAAATAAACCACTTATCTCACTGCTTACTCAGCACTGCAGCTTACACCAAAGTATGGTATACTAACATTATTCCCCCGGGGGAATAGCTTTGTGAATCAGGGTCCAGGGGTTTATTATTTGTTATTAAAATCCGGGATTTATCTTCGGTGTTTGTTTTTGTAAATTAATTGAATCACATGTGCCAGTGAATAGATTCAATCTATGTTCCAGTACACCTGTTTGGAATGCAGACTGTTTGATGATGAAGACAAGAAACAATTCCACTGCAACGCCTGTGGGATCTGCCGCATTGGTGGCGAGGACAATTATTTCCACTGCGAAATATGTAACATTTGTCTCCCAATACAATTGATCGCCAATCATAAGGTGAGCACAAGAAGTATGGTTTCATCCACTAGTTAATACAAGTTGCGGTATATAATAACCAACCGTTATAATACCAAACTTTGTATTTAGTTATGTTTTCTCAAAGAGGTTCTAGAAGCCACCTCTTCGCCACCTCTTTGGTTCTACCATTGAGTTTTTTATTACACAAAATCTTCAATTTACTCTTCTTCACTTTCTCCTCCTCCTCCTTCTCCTCCTACTCCTCCTCTTCCTCCTTCTCCTCCTCCTCCTCCTTCTCCTCCTCTTCTTCCTCTTCCTCTTCCTCCTCCTCCTCCTCCTCCTCCTCCTCCTCCTACTCCTCCTCCTCCTCCTTCTCCTCCTCTTCTTCCTCTTCCTCTTCCTCCTCCTCCTCCTCCTCTTCTTCCTCTTCCTCTTCCTCCTCCTCCTACTCCTCCTCCTCCTCCTCCTCCTCCTCCTCCTCCTCCTTCTCCTCCTTCTCCTCCTCTTCTTCCTCTTCCTCTTCCTCCTCCTCCTCCTCCTCCTCCTCCTCCTCCTCCTCCTCCTCCTCCTCCTTCTCCTCCTCCTCCTTCTCCTCCTACTCCTCCTCTTCCTCCTTCTCCTCCTCCTCCTCCTCCTCCTCCTCCTCCTCCTCCTTCTCCTCCTACTCCTCCTCTTCCTCCTTCTCCTCCTCCTCCTCCTCCTCTACATTTCTTTTCTTCTTTTCCAAGAGTGCACTCATTCATTCATTAAACGTTTCGTTGTTTGCATACAGCCAGTAAACAGGCATCCTTGTTCTATTGTTTGCAGTGCGTAGAGAATGTGTCTCACTCCAACTGCCCTGTGTGCCTGGAAGATATACACACATCCAGGATTCCCTGCCATATTCCAGCCTGTGGCCATTTGATGCATCAACCATGCTATCAGCAGCTCCTAAAAGCAGGCCACAATGTCTGCCCCACATGCAGGAAGTAATTCAGCAATCGTGTAATCACGAAAAGTGATATAATTATTGTGTGCCTTGTATGTTCAGATTTCAAACAATGTTTATATGAAATCATCAAAACTGATATTGTCTTAAAATAAATAAATTAAGATGATACAAGCGATCGACCGTTTTAGAAAATTGAGAGAGAATATTGTTTCATAAGACTGTCACAGCGCCGATAAAATGTTCAGTTTGAAATCTCCCGCCATTGTACCACTGAAGTGTCCTGAACTCTGTCGGCGAGTCGACTAACGAACTGCAGGTTCAAGTCTTTTCGTATAGGTGGCGTGTGTGTTCCTAACTTGTATTTTTCTATTTCGCTGTATCAATATCAAAATATTCGAACATTTTACTTATTATTTGTAACTATTGAGAAAACCAGATAAAATAAATGTTTCTTTTTATATTTTCAGTTTTCTTACATTTTTTTTTTCAAATTTAAGTAGAATATTTCAATTACAAGTAAATCTCTTTCACGAATCGACCCATTACTTATATTTTTCTTTTATCAATAATTCATAATATTTTGTGAGAAAAAGATTGCGTTATCTATTTAATTAATTGAAGAATGCTACATTAGAGAAGGGGGATTAGAATCTACATAAATGGGCTCCTTATCTCGGGAGTAATGTCAATAATCCATTTTGAAGTCCAATAAACAAAATCCGAATGTGTTATTTTTTTTTGTTCCGGGTTTACAAATACCCTGGAGCCTTTTTATGTTGATTCTGAATTTCTGTTCCCCCTCTCTCGTGGAACTTTAGTAGTTGTTCAAATCAACAACATTCGGGAATTACCTGGGATCATTGTTGCATCGATTGTTGTATCACCCCCGTTAATTTGACTGTGATATCGTGCCGTATTTAATCCGGAAACCGAGTGGTAATTTAGTTGTCATGAAACATGACATGATGTCGTAATTACTGAAATAAGTCACAAGATAATGATAGCGAATGACACAACCAATTTAAGAACTTCATGCATGCTCTTGTTAGAATTATAACTGTCACTCTTTACTCAAGTTGAAATGGTGGATGGAAATTAGAACAATAGGGATGGTTAAATTATAAGTTGATTTTTAAAACATACAAACACATTTAGAACATAGTAGATTAAATTGTGTCATATTAGCTTGATTTAGGAATCATTATTATTTTAAATCGATTATCTATTCAGAACATACGTAAAGTACTCTGTACACCAATTACTTAGTGCAGTGCAGCAAAATATTGTGTATATCTAAGGTAAAGTTCATATGTAAATGTAAAAATGATTGCTATAATAATTTTGCTGGACTTTTGTATTATTTTAAATAATTCCATGAATTTGTAGGTACTGATTCAGACTGATAACTGCATTTTGCAGTTGCAAAACTTGTTCTGCTAATTTAGCCGAACAATTTGGTGTAATATCCATCGTGTAATTTCATAAAATTACCGTCCCGCATTTTACAATTTTGTAAAATTTTGTAAAACAGAAGTTTTTAAACTTCTGTGGGTATATTTGAGCCTTTCTTCAGAAGTCAAAAAGTAGTCACAATTGCGTCGTAGCATGAGTCATCAAGGGTTTTATTATATTTGGAATTGTGAGTTCTACCTTTAGGGGTTGTTTTCTTCTTTAAATTTGTAAATCTCTGGGGTAACTTTATGGTAATTAGCTTCTGAGATGCCATGTTTTAGAATAAAATTAAATATTACAGTTGTGACATTGAGTAAGACCAATTTATGCACGTAAAAAAGTATTTGCTACTACAAGATGTTGCATGGAATAGCGAGATTTAGCCCAGCAATATTTTTCTGGTTGGCCCATCAATAATTCTGGTGACCTCATCGTACCAACATTGCAATAATTCTGGTCGGGCCAACCGGAAAATATCCTGGGCCATAACTCGCTATATAGTATTGTATTGCCACTTTTACAATATATATTGTAAAAGTAGCAATACTTTTTTTCTTTTACGAGATCCACATTCGTATACACTGAGAAAGCGTTATTGTAACAATTAATTCATATTTTATAGCTTAAGATTACCATTGGAGACCAAAAAGCATCCAAATTCATTTCCTTCACGTCGAAATAAACTTACAAACAGAATAACAAAAAGCAAACAATCAATTGTTCTTGTAAAGCAGTCAAAGTGACTTTGTTCCCGGATTTGCCTTGTTTTCCCCCTCGTCACTGATCTGGAGCTAGAGGGCGGCATATCGGACCGGGTTCGATCCTGCGTTACACCTCCAAGTAATCGAGTGTCAACATCGATGAAGAGTTCACTTCATCACGTGATGTCATCACCCCCCCCCCCCCCCCCTCCAACCCCCTCGTAACCATAGTGACAGGCAGAGCGGTGGACCAACAACATCTTCATCGTCAAGATTGAGTGGCTCGGGGATATGATGGTGTTTTTAAAAGTCGTTAGAAAATTGAGAAATTAACTTGATGAAATTGTAGGAGAATAAAAATAGATTGATATAGTTACTTATTGAACATGTTAGGTAATATAACAATAAATTGAACTATACAGATAATTAAATATAAAACTTGTGTTTTGATAGAATTTTAAAGCAAAACGCAGGAAAGAAAGAGATATTTGTATATAGAAAAGTGAAAAGTTAAAGTGAAAAGTTGCCTTTTATAGTTTGGAACTATCCCAGCATGAATGAAGAAGAATAGGAGTATAAGAAGAACCAAGACAGACATTGTACCAGCTCCATTCTTGGTCGGCTGATAAAGGAGAAGAATAGGAAATATGAAAAATCGTAAAACAATGTTTGTTTTGACATTTCTTTATTTTGTGTATTAAAATGAGTGTCTTGTGGAAGGGGGGGAGGGGGGTTCGATAAGAGGGTAATTTCTTGTCTAAAATCTGTGTATTCAGAATTTAATTTGCGTAGGATAAAATAGATACGTAATTGTTTTCCTTCCTTGACAAAATATTTTCTTCTTTTCTAGTCCCAACGTGGTTTTGTACAGTCATGGTCATATGTTCGTTATGGTTTTATATCACAAAACCAGTAGAAATATATGAACGTTACTGTACCAACCAGTCTAGGATATTTCCATACACGCCTCAAATAAAAACAGCGCCCAATTTCTTTATCGCCTCGCAAATTAAATTATAACTCTTGATGGTTTTCAGGGCAAAGAGAATTTTTCTATTTAATCCATTGTCATGAAGATATAAACGAGAAGTTAACTTAATATCCTCTGTTGCTGTATTCTGACTCACCCCCTCCCCCGCCCCCCGAGGGAAGTCAGGGGGGGGAGGTAAGTGTATTAACGTCCCGGTATAATTTGATAGAGCAGGAGATATGAAAAATTACTTCTACTAGAATTAATTAACTTATAAATATATTGTTTGGCCGACTTGGTGTAGCTTACTTTACATTTTAACTCGGCTTTAAGTAAACTGGAGATGTGCTTTCATAATTCTCTCAAGATGTTATAATTAACGAGTTTACAAATAGTTTTAACCGCAATTAGTGACTTTAAAGCAGCTTCTTACAGATGCATTAATCTTACTCGTGTCTTCATTAAGATGTCAATCAAAAGTCTAAAGACGACGAAGTAATTGAGATCGACGAATCAAAATGACGTTTTTACAGAATTGAATATTATAAATCGCATAAATTTAATTTTTTAACAATCTACGATAGATAATTTAATATCAGAACAATAGAACAGTTTATTATAATTATACATATTTGATTAAGAAAGATTAATATGTTTATTAATTGAGTGGACTAGCCTTGAATTACATGGACAATTGTCTTATTCACTACAATTTTAATAAATTACAAAACAGAATAAGTGAAACTATAATTGAATAACACAATTGAAGATAATAAGAAGTAAAAAACATCAAATTTGAAGAACTTCGCTAAAAACTTTAATAGAAACACATTTGGCTTAATATCTAATTTTAGTTAGGTAATTGATTCAAAACAAATTGGTCCACTAAATTCAAACAAGAAAATTTCATACATGGAGTTTTTAATCTTTAGGTCAATTGCAATAAAAACAAGTCGTATTAGGAGAAGAAAGTGTAAGTAAACTAATGCATTTTGGAGAGTCTCTACAATTCATCTTATTTTACATCCTAAAGTAACACAAAAAAGTACAAATCCCTTTACGTCAGAGATTCAATTTCATCTTACCACGTCTAATGAGATAGTATACCTCATCTTCATTTTTTTTACCTTTTTATAAAAGATATAATTTTGATTTTGCGGATGTAGGCTCTATTTTTTCCTCTTCTCACAACCCCGATGCCGTGATCGCTTTGACTATAAACTTGTCTGCACGAAATGATGCCGACAAATTACCTACCTGTCATTTTGTGTGTATACCGCTTGATGTTTTTCTACATCACTAATTATGTAGTTTAGTCAATGATAAAACTACAAGGGCTGATCTTTCCGTCCTAATTAGACCCTTCTTTATAGGCCGGCTGTCCTCTGAAGAGAAACCACATAGAGTCATAGCTGCACATTTGAGCGGACTTTACTATTCAACCAGGAGAAAATGGCCGATGTTGGAAGAGAAGCGAGCGTTGCTAGGTCACTTTTTCGAAGTACTATGTATTTTTATATGTGTATGTGTTGAACATAAATAATGTATCGGAACGGTTAAAAATTATAATTTTTATGGAAGAAGAAAATAGTTTTTGTCAATTAGTTTGCTAGTCAGAAAAATAATTTGTATAAAGTTTGGCATTAGAAAGGGTTGAGGCATTTGGTGCAGTGTCCAATTGGTACTCCATGTTTGCTACTTATTAATTAAAATTGGAATATTATGTATGTAATTATTTTTTTATTTAATAGGAAATGCCAGCTGGGTGCAGGGCAGATCTTTTTCCATCCAAAAATGAAATTGTACAAAATATACCAACCTAACGCGTTTGAAAACATATTTTGACTGAAGTGAACCATTTTATTTTAGTAGATTTAGTACCTAAATATTATTTTAGAATATTTTAAGTAAAAATATAAACCCCCAAGTCTTCCACTTTACCTACTTTCCAACATCGTTCTATCAACCCAAATCTTACTAATGACATAAAATCACACCATACAATCCCAACAATTATAATGACATTTTCCAGACACAAAACTTTCATTTCTGTCATATTCCATCTCGATCTAACATAAAGTATCACACCTCTCATGTTTGTCGAAAGATCTTGTGTTTACCTGGGCGATGAAATGATGGGCCTAATGAGACAGTAGTTTGAGGGCACCTTTTGGGAGACACAAACTACTATAGTTTAACACAGGAAGTGGCGAGCAGGACCACCCACTAAATTGTGTGAACAGAAAGAGAAAAGATCGAGTGAAAAACTAGGAAATAACCGAAATATTATAAAATGAACTTTACAATTCCAAATTATAGTATATTAAATAAATAATGATTTAACCTTCGGTAATTGCAAATAGAAAAAGTATTGTATAGACTTTTGTAAACATTCGGGAATTATCATGAAATTTTCGATTTTAATTAAGATACATAATGCATAATTATTTAAATTGTAGCAACCAGCTCTAAAACTTGCCAAAATAGTGCATAAAATCTTGAACGTTATTCCAGAAAATAATAATGATGTTTAATATATATGTACTTACATATTTAATTACTAGTTCAAGTATAAATAAAAAAAAATAAAAAATATTTTAGAATATTATTAAAACAATACTAAAAAAGTAAGCATAATATACTCTTTTTATTGTTTCAACCCTGAATATTCTTTATAATTTTAGATTATTTTGATATGTATACACGCATTAAAATATCAATTATACTTTTCAATCACTAATTTTCTGAGAGATTTGCAGTCATTGCATAAACACGAATAAACAATTCAGTTTTTCAACTGAACCAATTTATCAGTCTAGACAAGGTCGCAGATTGTTTTAGAGAGGTGCCATGGTACAAATCTAATACCCATGATTCAGTTGTGTTTAGAACGTTTTTCACGGTCATTTCCCGGAATCTGCAGAAAGATGAAGTGTCATTGAATACTGCGGGTCATCTTAGTTCAACGTCCCAATGCGTAATAAACACTTGAGTTTCGTGGTCATGCCTGGAAATACACTGCCGAATATACCTGGAAATGCTGCGGCGTTGGTTTATTTTACGTGCAAGCGAGTTTCATTATTGCAAATATAAAATTGCCTCCGAGGCAGAAGGCAAGAAGTCCATTTTCTCGACTTTTGGAATGATGCTATCAATTGTTATTTGAAGATGTCAACAAAACCTACAGTTATATTGAAGTAATTCTCTTACAATGACTCAAACTCAATACAAACATGATTGGGTGATGCAGAATTACTGAGTGTATGATCTCAGCTCAAGAATCATTGAAATGGACTTACGACTTTCTACCTCTGAGGTACATTAACCATGGAGATGTATTCCATGATATAAAGTTGAGTACAGTTTGAGTTTTCAATGCTCTGTTAAAATAAGATCAAATGGTAATTCTATGATTGTCACTGGTTGTTGTCATGACAATCTTAATAATCAGGTGTCTAAAATTTAGCAAAGCATTGAAAAGCTAACTTAAATTACGTGCGAATAAATTACCAACACAATTACGAAATTTGTGTGTGTATTCTATTTCATTTCCCGTGAAATGGAAATAATTTCTCTGGAACTGGCCAAACTAAAAACGGTATTCGAAAGAAACGGATTGTTTAAAAAAAGATGTGATGTCATCATTCGATGAAGTTTATAAGCTAACTCTAGTGAGCTCAGATTTAATTTGTAATATCAAGGATTGATTGTCAAAGAACTGACCAGCAGTTATAGTCCCCTTCGCTCAAATGCTGTTTTTAGTAGTGCCAAGTTGCATAATAAACTATAAAATCATCCTAAACATTGCATTTGAATTGAACTGATATTCTAGCTGATGAAACTTCTATCTTCTCTCTCATCAATCGCCCTCCTAATTGTCCCTTTGTCATTCCCGTGCCAGGTCCTGGGAACGAAGGAAACGCGTGTCTGGAACGCGACAATTCGACAGCGACAATGTCAAGAGACAACTGTGGGATTCGCTGATCCAATTGCAAGTCACTAGAGATTCCTATCTTCTGCCAAACAAGTTAAAAGCAAGAGCCACCCTCCCCTGGTGCCCCCCCCTGCATGGGTGGCGGTTTGGGAGGGGGGACCAATTGCACTAACTGGACAAGCGATTACGGGAAGTAGGGATGACAATGGGATTAGTGCAATAAAGGATGATGGCCAATTTGATGACTATTGTGGAGTTATAGTATTTATTTTCGTGGCTGAAAAACAAGTCACGAAATAGGTTGAATCGTTTGGTGTTTTAACGAGTATGAAAATAACAATTTCGAATGTTTTTTACTAAGAATTGTCCCGCCTCAGACGCCAAGAGGTAATTATGGATGAAGACATTTTAGGGACAGCGCAGATTTTTCTTTTTTCTTGAAGAATTACTGGTTGTTTATGCGTTCAAATCGAAGAGAAACGTAAAAAAAACTCAACGTTACTTTTTTCTCAATACTTGTTTGTTTCGCAATACGTTGTTAAAGTGGAATTATATGGAACAATGTTTTGAAATTTTAGATATATTTCAAAGACATTAAAAAATTAAGAAACAGGATCAGCGAAGACTGAAACAATGTTTTAAATTGTACAAAGATATATTTCTTCATGATATATTTTCAATGTGAAACATAAGAAAATATGAAATATTATATTATTATATAATTGCACAGAAATCCATCTAGAGTTTGGCCAAAGAATATTAAATGTTATTACATGGTTTTGCTTTGCAATAGCTAATAGGTATAGTTTGGGAAATAGTTTTGTACATTTCTATGAGCAAAACAATCGAATCGACTGTAGTTTGCAATTATTGATCCCAGAGTGTATGCTTGTACCCACGACAAAAACTAAGGATAGTGTCACATAAAAGAGTCAAGTGTACTCACACAAACGCCTCCATTGATTGACCCTCACATCAAATGAACTCTTGAAAATCTGTTCACACTAACATGATACCCGTGGCACGGACCGTTCACCGGCTCTCTCAATCCATATTCGAGCATATTGGTTTCTCTCCTCTTATCCATCGGGAATCAAATCATTTGAAAAGCACTTGTCAGTGTATTCCCGGTGGACACATCACCCCCCCCCCCCCCACATAACACGTGACCCCATCTGATTGAGATATAATGAACGGGGCTCATCCCGGTGTCAATGGAAATGTGTGGGGGGGGAGGGGGGGTACATGCGTGTGATGTCATAGTAGACCTTGTTGATTCATGCATTGAATGAAGTGATAGTTTCATAGACACGGATCATTGTGTTGAATCAAGATGATAAAGATATAATTTAGCAAATTAAAACCCATCAACAAGGCAAATAAGATGTGAAAATATAGCAGTTTGATGAATTTCTGTTAAATCATAGTTTAAAGTTGGCTTAGCATTTAAAAAAATATTGGTAAGATGCTTTATAATAGAAACCATTACCTTTAGTTACCTACTTTTGTTTTCACCGTGGCTTTATGCCCGAAAAGAAAGACAACGTTCACTTTAGCAGAAATACTTTTGCAATCTAGATGCGGCTGGCGCGTATTTCATTGGCTGTTGCCAAGATTTGAACCGATAAATCCTGCCGCTAAATTTATCGGTACATTGTATAACCGGGCCTTGCCTTAGAATCAGAGATGGGCAAAGATACTTGGAAAAAGTATCAAGATACAAGATACTGATACTCTTAAAAATTTCAAATAGATACTTGATACTTATTTGAGTATCAATTGATAATAGTATCAAAGTATCTTTTGATACTTTGATAGTATCAAAAGGTCAAAGATACTTTGATAGTATCAAAGTATCAAGTATCAAAATTTGTATCAAAGATACTTTATCAGAGATACTTTGATACCGCTGCTGAGGAAGAATTTGGTCAAGGTGAGGGAGGGGGAGATCATTGACAAAAGTGTTCTTAGGGGTTGAGTGAAAAAAAGTATGTATGGGCGGAAGTAATTCCTAGAAAAAATACATGAGGTTCTAAACTGAAACATTTTAGTCCAAAAATCTAGTTTTTGTACGTCTGCAGGCATTGAGAGAAGTATGCATTACAAAGTATCAAAAGTACCTTTTCGGTAAAAAGATACTTGATACTATTTTGAATAGGAATTGATAATTGATATTTGATACTGACTCCAAGAAAAGTATCAAGATATAGATATTGATAGTATCAAGTATCAAAGATACATCAAAGATACTTGTATCTTTGATAGTGCCCATCTCTGCTTAGAATATAGTAAAATTAAATTATAGAATTAAAATGACAATGTAAAAGATTGATAAAACACTCTTTATAGTAGAATACAGATGTTCAATTGACACTACAACTCGAGAGAGTTGGCTCAGATGTAAAAGTGTATATTCCGAAGACTATAGTTTGATTCTTGTGGAGGTTCTTCTTCGACTGAGGATTTTCGTAGTCCTCAGTCGAGAGGCAAATCTGTTCCTTATACGAATAGGTCACGAACAGCTCATTCCCATAATTTTCCTCTCCTTTCGTCATTATTATCTGCCAATTCCTCAGACAATGACCTCTGTAGAGTCATCTATAAAGATCACAGAAGATTGGTGTACCGGCGTAATACCTAACACTACCTCGGCGTATCACGTTACGCGTATGAACCCAGAAGATTATAGGCGTGATCATAGAAGTATGGATAAAAAGGTTTTTATGTATTTTTGTTTCTGATTCTCTTTAGATGCTGGCAACTATAAAGTTGTGTCATTTAAAATTCACCTTATTTGCAAATTATGCATGATCCAAATTGTCATTGTTACAAACGAAGTGGGGCGGTCGCTCTTGGTCAGCCAAGTCGGACGGTGCTCATCAATTCCTTGTAAGATGGAAACCCTGATAAATACTTGTTTTCTTCAAATAGACAACATTAAAAATATCTATTTATAGTTCTGCCCAATGACATTTAACACCTATACCGGGTTATATGTCATTGGTTCTGCCTTTTCAAAAATGTAAAATGCAATTTGAATTTCCAGGTATCTCTGTTTGCTGAATAACATAGGTTTAGGATCGTCTAACTGCATGTGAAGTTTTGTAAAAAGTAGACTAAATCATTTCTATTGAATTGTCTATTCAGTCCAAGATAAAATAATATTTTAGTCTCAAAATTCGTATCACTCTTAATGCTCAAGTTTAAATCTCTTTCAACCAATAGTTTTGTTTAAAATTAAGTATTTTCTTCTGGTTCTCAGTATTAAATATTTGACTCGGAGGTCCTGGGTATTTTTCCAATTGCTCGCAGCTCTATCCGGGCATGTAGTTAATTTTCCATGGGGATTTATGACGTGGGGTTGATATTGGCTCTGTTCTGCTACTAGGGGGGAAGGGGGAGGGTTAGGGGTGCCAAGGGACCCACCCGCCCCTCACAATTCAATTATCATACAATAGTCTCTCTTTATAAGTTGATCAGTGAGTGATAGACCATGTTAATAGTATTATTATTGCTACGTGCAATGTTCAGCTCTTTGGGCTAAACCAACGACACAGAAGTTTTATAGAGTTTCTTTATTGTGTGGAGGAGAGCATTATCAATTATATTACAGTCCAGTGCATTGACTATAAATTAATATTGATATGTTTCATTATAATTGAGCGAGCAAAGAGAGCGACTCCTTTTGACTCTTTTGACACGGACCTCTGTTTTTTTTTTGCCTGCTACCTGGAGCAATACAGTCGCACTGTTTCACTGATTGATCTGAAATTTTGCCCACATGTAAAGACCACCTTTTATGTCTGCAGTACCTAATTTTTTTGAAATCCATTCATTGGTTAAAATTTAAATAAATATCTCCTGTAGGTTGAAAAATGAAAAGGGTCTTCGATAAATCTGATCAAACTCATATTTTGCGTGGTCATTAAGACCAACATTGTCTCTTATTTTACTTATTGAATGCACATAGTACTTATTGTATGCTCTTATTGACATTAGAAATGAAGTATCAAAATGAATGTTTTTCCACTGCAACATGAATCTGATTTGCTTTAGGTACAAAAGTCTTAAGATGTTATTAAGTTTCAATAGAATACCTAGATAGAATTATTATTTTTCAAATTTTTCGTAAATTAAATGGTTCAAAATGACATTCAGAAATATTATCTCCAATATTTACTTCGATTGCAGCCGACTCTTAGTAAGTTTCTACTATAAATCTCCAAATGTTTTGAATACAACGTGTACCAGTATAAAGACCTCTTAGAATCTGGGCGGACAAGTGTATCACCTAAGTGACATGTTAATGTTCGCCCCGACCACGTGAGCAACTGATAGATGTTCAATCAGCAGAGAGGCGCCTGGCGCCTTGTCCATCCCTGCTGACCGGGCTCCTGGACCAGGGACAGGGAGAGATAACTCGGTTAACTTCATGTTCCCCAGGGATCACAGGGGATTTGATTTCATTGCGCTTTCCAGAATAACGGCTCTTCAATCGAATTGTAAATTGAATTGATTCAGCAATTGGAGAGATTTCGGAATTGTTTTGATGGCTAACTTTATGATCAGAAGTCGATAGAGATTTGTATTTATTTTTAAACTATATTCTTAGAAAAATGTTGTAACAACCGTTATGCTAGTCTCCCATATTGACTAATAAAATTATTGTTCATGATTCAATTCCTCTTCTTATTAGTACAGCTTTGGATAAAATTGACTATTTCACTCACTGATCTTAGACTCATCAAATTTCCACTTCTTTCTCCTCTCAACAACCCTCTCCTTCCTCTTCTCTCCGTCTTCCCACCATTTATTTGTCTTGTTAAAACTAACATTAAAAAGTTGTACCTATAGAACTTCATAACCACACCATCTCATTAATAATATCTGTTGTTTTTCCTACCGTCTTTTATCTGATTATTTAGTGTGTAAAAAGTATGGATAACGCACATAATTTGAAGTATTTTCTGAATCGAACTAGAGTTAACGGGATTTAAGTGTTAGGCTTATAAAAATATTTGATAGCTATAAATCTGTGGTTTCAAATATTAGACTGTTGACGCATTTTTCTGTTATGATTAATGTTCCATATCGCAATTCAGTCAAATATGGTTTCTGTTCACAAAATAGTTTAACATTTATGTCAAAGAAGATAATTCTATCTTACTAATAAAGATGAGGAATAGAATCCCCAAAAGATTCTATTTTTAGAGTCTAAGAGGAGCCCTTTTATGTAGATTCATTAACTATACTCTCACTCTCGTGGTATAGTGTTTTGGTGACAATATTTCTAAACAAATCGTAAAAAGGCAATCGTGGTAAAAAAAAGTATAGTTTACTTTGCAATAAACTAATATCAATCAGTAATGCGCTATAGCTTGATCTCCTAGGTAGTGAGTTCGATTCCACCGGCCCTCTTCCTGATTGTTACCTCAGACTTCTCTCAGTCGAGGGGAAAATGACGGGAAGGTTCCCTAAGAACACGAACCATTCTTCATCATCAGCCATCTCATCATCATCCCATAATCATCATCAGCCAATCATCAAGTTGCAGAACAGTACGTAAAATACCTAAAATCTAAATGAAATCACCTCAGAAATAGAAGGCTGGAAGTCTGTTTCAATGATTTTAAGGTGAGCTCATAAACCAGTAATTCTGCCTTCATCCGATCGTGTAATAGTGGCATATGAGTATAATTGTGTAACTATTTGTTAACATTAGTCAATTCCAAAAGTGTGCAACATAAAATTAGAAAATGGACTTGCACCCTTCTACCTCTGAGATACGAAACTGGGTCTTCTGGAAAACTTCCATATGGCATCACATAGAGGAATGTTCTACATTGGCACAACAAAAAAAGATCGCTCATAAATCTGACTGACTGAAAAAATTTTCGATCACACCATCAGAAGTCAGTCCAAGTGAACTCCTTGTCTCACTCTAGTAGGTGACCTCACATTTCACTGATAACAACAGGCATTCATTGTTATTGAACATGACCAGCAATCATACAAATTTGAAAAATATCCTGGAACTCCCGGCTGGCAATTGAGAATATCAACAGGCAATTCTTCACTTCACACATCCCCGAGATGTTTCATTTCTTCGCAATGCTCAATGAAATTGAATCTAACTCCGCCACAATGACACAGTCCCTCATTATCTCTTCCAATTACCAACCTCTTCGCAGAACCCAAACCGCAGCGGAACTGAGGGAAGTTGAAAAACCAGCCGAAAGAACTCTTTGAAAATCAACAAACACGCAACGCAAGGTGAAGGTAACTTCTTGTAATCTGCGAGACCTGTAAACCACAGCGCAACCGACTCTCTGTTGATATCGAATGATCGTTCATTTCCCGTCACACGATCATTCAAATGGATGTGGTGACGGCTTTTCAGAGATGGGACAACAATTCTTGATCGAGAAGTGGCAATAAAAGTGGTTCATATCATTTGTATCTGTTCACTTTTTTTTTTAGTTATATTGTATTTTTTTAATTATTGTTCTCTTTTTAATTCAATTCACCTTACTTGACACTTTTTATAAGTCAATTAAATTATTTATTGTAACAAAATCAATGTCCTTATATAATCATAATATTTGGAAGGATGTAAGAAGGGATGTTCGTTGTGAAAAATATCCGACCGAACCGGGGCTCGAACCCGGGACCTCTCATTTGCCGGGCGAGAGCTCTAACAACTCAGCTACCGGTCGAGGATATTTTATAATTTTTTAAAATCTAATCAACCGCTTTTGTATAATTTCGTACTTTTGGTTTGAATCACAGCCTTCTCGAAATTCTAAGAGGGCGAATTATTCTTGAGATTTCAAGGTGATGGTTTTAAAAACGTTCTAACTGACATTCAAATGATTTTCGAGAGCTTCTTCCATTACAGATTAATTTCGTATAAAGAAATTAACAATTTGATGAAATAACTAAAAGGATATGGATGTGGGTGATGATAGCAGAGGTAATGAAAGTTCTAAATGAAAATCCAAGTTGTTTTTCGAGTACCTTTATGTCCATGATTTGGTAAATATAGACATTTATCATCAATCAGTAAACAAGATTGTTCCTTCAAAATCACTAACACTTTATGGAGGTTCACTTTGTCTTTTAGTTATATACATCATTAATGGCTTGAACAATACTGCATACACGTCTTTACAATGTTAAAAGATTTTCATCATCATTATATTCAGGTGTTCTCAAATAATTTGATTATTCATTTTAAGCCTCAACGAACGTTTTTGGACAAATATTCGTTATTATTTGGAATGTTTGAATTTTTACAAAAAGCAAGTTATATGAAGCAAATATTCAATTTATCTAATTTAAATTCTTGACATAAATACAAACAATCTACACGGTTACATCACTCGTAGAGATTTAGCCACACATTTTATTATTATCACTCAAAATTATCATCCCACATTTTATCTCATCTTAAACTCAACTTTAATATTTTTTTGTAAAAAGGGGATAACAAATTTGAGTAAATTACAGTTTCAATACAATAATAATTGCCATTCAGAACAAAATATCTCTACAATATAGCTTTTTGTGATTGCTTGAGAGTGTGCAATACAGAAAAATGCTTAATATTGGTATGATCATATCACAAATTAATCTTTTCTACTATCATTATGTACAATATTTATAATTCTAAGTGACTATACAGCATTTTAAATAGTATTTGTTTTAACATTTGATCATGTAGCGTTCGATCTACATTTTCAAATATATAATCGTTATAACTTCATATCCAATTCACGTTCCATACAACTTTATATAAATATTCAATTAGTTTCATGGAATCGTTCACGAAATATTTACACAATAACAAAATTACTAATTGGAATGGTTTTTCGAATTATAAAACTTGTGGAACGGAAATATGTGGTAGGTACTTAAAGTTCAGTGACACTAAAAGCATTTCACAGAATACCTGTGATTCATTCAGACTTACAGTTTACAATTACCAATTAATAAAACAAAATAAAGCAAATTATTTAACAAAAGGTAGGTTCCTAGTTCCTACTAAATTTTTTGCGATTTAATTGTACTACCTAAAGTTGAATAGAGGGAACTGAATTTTTGGTATTTGAAATTTGCACTGTTAAAACTATTTCAAAATTAGTTATTAATTAATAATAAATTAATCAAATATGAGCCAGAGTTCGTTTACACATGTGTTGTCAAAATACAATTTTTTATATTTCAATTGGCCAAAAGTATAAAATACTGTACTATTTGTACCACGAAAGAAGGTGAATAGAATCTACATAAATGGGCTCAATATCAAGTTGCCGAGATTCCACTTCAAGTCCAGTAAATCTTAATAGTCGAACTTTTTTTAAAGTGGTTTTTGACAACTAAATTCAGTTAGAGTGTGAAGACCTCCAATAAATGAACCCATTTATGTATATTCTCTTCCTCTTCTCTCTTGTGACAAAGTAAACACGATTGAAAGCTTCTAACAATCCCTACACGAGTATTTTAATCTTCTTCACCCTAAAATCTGGACAGTTCTGTATTAAAGAGATAATAATCAATAAAAAATAAAAACTCGTCCATAAACTCTCGAGCATCAACAACATAGGAACCGGGTCTTAGCATATCGGCGACGCCAGTGGCGGCGGATTTATGGGATAATGCGGTGGCGGCGCCGCTGGCTCTGACGTCATCATTCCGCCCGCCCACGGCTGCAAGCTCTGTAGCGCGCTCAGTGCCGTGTTGTTCGCTTGACTCCCGGCGCTGTTGCTCGTGTTGTTATTGTTGTTGTTGTTGTGGAGGTGGTGGGACATGTCGTTGCCGCCTGAGGAGCGGTCGGTTGAGGGGTGGAACATCCCCTTGCTCAGGGCTTCGGCTTGAAGTGACATCATCAGGCGGTTGGCGGCTTGGCGCTCGGCTTCGCGCTCCTCGGCCGTTTGTCTTCTAAAACAGAAGGATGACTCGGTTGAAATTGATTCAAGACTAATGAGTATCGATCGTAGGGATATTTTAAAATGACAAAATGTAAATAATGTAAAATTATATGAATCTTCGTTTAAAGATAAAAACTTTTATAACGTTGGGACTAGATTTTGTATTTTCGTATCATTCAAATTGACGAAAGATGAGGAAGATGTCCGAACATTGACGCCACACGCCATACTTCATTTTTTTATTATCTTCTTTCATTTATTTGGGCCATTGTTCAGAGAGGAAACTTTGTGTTTCATTTTCTTAAAAAAAATATTTATGAGACGGCATTCTAGTTTTCAGATTTTCAAAATTTTATCTTTACATTCAAAAGAATATATATTTTTAATTATTCCAAACGTCATGCAAATAATTGATATCAAAGATAACCCCTCGTTTCTGATTACGTAACAATGAACAATCAATTTTAAGAAAAAAATATTGTACAAAAACAAAAACTTGTAAAAAAAACTGCCAAGCACCTTCCTACTTAAAACAATTGAGATCTAAAAGAAGGGTCAAGCAATAATATATTGTTTAAACATTTTCGCACTTAAAATTCGTGAAATCATTTCGCCCAGTTACTGCCGCCAAGCACAACACTAAAAACCTAATGTTGTGTCCAAATTTGAAGAATACAATCTAAGTGAACCATCATTGTAAATTTAACAAAATTATAAAAATTAAAAACGACTTAAAGTAAATTTAAAATCGAAATTAAAAAAATTAAAAATAAAGCTAGGCGCATTGTGTCAAGAAGAAGGCAACATAAGAAAGAAGATGACGATAAAGGAGCCGAAGAAAGACAGAAAGTAGGAAGAAGATAGAGGAAGTCTACAATATGGTCGGTGCAAATTCAATGCGCCAAGCTATATTTTTAATTTTTTTAATTCGATTTTAAATTTACTTTAAGTCGTTTTTAATTTTTATAATTTTGTTAAATTTACAATGATGGTTCACTTAGATTGTATTCTTCAAATTTGGACACAACATTAGGTTTTTAGTGTTGTGCTTGGCGGCAGTAACTGGGCGAAATGATTTCACGAATTTTAAGTGCGAAAATGTTTAAACAATATATTATTGCTTGACCCTTCTTTTAGATCTCAATTGTTTTAAGTGGGAAGGTGCTTGGCAGTTTTTTTTACAAGTTTTTGTTTTTGTACAACATGTCATATGGGGTATAAGTTTATAGCAGCTTTCACTGATCATTAAGTGTTACCTATCATTACAGTTAACGCCAACAACGTCACTTCTTGTCTAAAGTTTTCTGTTTTTATTTCAATAGTTCCGAAGTTAGTATAACGAAAGGGTCCATTTCTTTTGGTTGAATTTGAGTTATATCAAATTATAATTTGTTAAAAGTTCACAGCTTTGAGTCATGTGAATAACGTAAATTGTAGGTGTATTGTTCCGGTGTAAACCGGAATTTGTGCGTTCATCTCGTAAAACGCGTATTTGTCGCCACTAGGAAAACTGAAAGGTACACGAAAGATGATTGCAAATGCGTTTCCTCATTTTTAAATTCTCCCATGTTCACTCTTTTATGTCAAAGTTCCGAAGTATAAACTCAATTGGTAAAGCGTGCAGGCTTACAGATGTTTACAACACATTTTAAATAAAATCCGGATGGTTTTTGGAAGGCAATGTAACTTAAAAGGAACTTAGTTAAGATTAACTAGCTGAGCCACCTGGTGTTTATAGTGCTGGTGGGAAGGAGTATGACGAGTGATGAAATTTACGCTACTCGCCTTACTCGCCTATGTACACGGATAGCATGGGCCGGCCTATACCTGGCATCTCCACCTCTCTGCCTCTCCCTGTCAGGTCAACTTAATGTTTACATTTGTTTGTTCATGGCAAATACGATCGATGTCCATTTAGTATTGTTGTCTTCTTCTATAGGTACTTGTAAACAGTTATCGAGCTTGCATTTTAATTAGTCTACTGATCTTATTTAGTGATTATTATATTGTTTTGTGATGTTGCTGTGGAAGATAATATTTTCATATTTTCAAACCAGGAAACAACTTCGTGCTATTGCCTAGATACTTGAAGAATATTATTGTATTGCCGATGTAAACAAGCCAGACCACTTTCGTATATAACGTTCGCATCAAAACCAATGTTTATTTTATTAGTGTCAGATTAGGAGGAACATCAGTTTCAGTTTCATTTATTTCCATTAAACAATGTCACTTGATGAGACTTTGACTCACAGTTTGGAAATAAATCATGACAATTTAAAAGCGTTTTATTATTCTAACTTTTTAACGTAAGCATTGTTGGATGATGAAATGAAATTTAAATCTCTCATACCCACAGATTTCCATTAATTATCATGGACCATTTAGTGTAGTTTCTTGTTTATTGTAACCGAGCTTCTAAGATTGACAGATTACAACATCTGAAATAATGAAATAATTTTTACTAAGTTGTAAACACCTAATAAACCTAGTAATGGAGCCATTTTGTGTGGTTTCTTGTTTCGTATCTGAACCATCAAGATCGACAAATTTGCATAATTAAAATAATTAAATTTATTTTAGAAACTTAAAGTTGTGATCACGTAATGGATGCACGTAATGGAGCCTTTTTGTGTGGTTTCTTGTTTCGTGTTGTTCTTGTTTCTTGTTGAGCCACCAATATTGACAAATTAACTCTATTTTAAATAATATGTAAGTGTGACAAATGAAAAGTTGTAAACACGTAATACACTGAATATTAGTAATGGAGCCTTTACTGAATTTTACTATTTACTAAATTACCTGAATTTTACATAATTAAACAATTCGGATAAATTAAAAGCTGTGACAACCTTATGCACCCAGTAATGGAGCCTTTTTGTGTGGTTTCTAGTTTAGTAACTGAGCCACCAAGATTCTGTTGATTAGCATGACCACGAATTGTTTTATTGCACAACTTTACGTACAACGTGTACATTGACAATCATTATTAGAGTCCAATGAGTATAATATTAAAAAGAGTTGCTATGTAATCGTTGAATGTATTCGGATTAACATTTTGAATATATACACAAGAAGGTTAAACATTTTTTAAGTAAAGAAAAAGATAAAAAAATAAAACATTTGTTACGGGGATCGAACCCGGCAACGCCGTGATCGAAGTCACTTGCCTCATGTGACCGAGCCAATTCGCCACACTGAAATTAAACCTGTGTAGTATATCAAAGAAGAAAGGTAGAGCGTAAAACGACGTGCGCAATTCCTGTTTCCCTGATATCTTCACTGTTCACGATGGCAACCGGCGTGCCGCGATGGCGATGTTTCTGTCTATTGATGATCTTCACAGCATCCATTGGTAGTCTCATTTATTAAAAATGTACCAGAGCACCAGAGCATTAGTCTCTTAGAGTATTAGGAGCAAAGATCACCTAATATACCTAGTAATGGAGCCTTTTTGTGTGGTTTATTGTTTCGTAACTGAGCCATCAAGATTGACAAATAAGCATAATTAAAATAATTAAATTAATTTTAGAACCTAATGCACGTAATGGATGCACGTAATGGAGCCTTTTTGTGTGGTTTCTTGTTTCGTATTGTTCTTGTTTCTTGTTGAGCCACCAATATTGACAAATTAACTCTATTTTAAATAATTAAATAAGTGTGACAAATGAAAAGTTGTAAACACCTAATACTCTGAATATTAGTTATGGAGCCTTCACTGAATTTTACTATTTACTTAATTAACTGAATTTTACATAATTAAATAATTCGGATAAATTAAAAGCTGTGACAACCTTATGCACCCAGTAATGGAACCTTTTTTGTGTGGTTTCTAGTTTAGTAACTGAGCCACCAAGATTCTGTAGATTAGCATGACCACGAATTGTTTTATTGCACAACTTTACGTACAACGTGTACATTGACAATCATTACTAGATCCAATGAGTATAATATTAAAAAGAGTAGCTATGTAATCGTTGAATGTATTCGGATTAACATTTTGAATATATACACAAGAAGGTTAAACATTTTTTAAGTAAATAAAAAGATAAAAAATAAAACGTATGTTACGGGGATCGAACCCGGCAACGCCGTGATCGAAGTCACTTGCCTCATGTGACCGAGCCAATTCGCCACACTGAAATATAAACCTGTGTAGTATATCAAAGAAGAAAGGTGGAGCGTAAAACGACGTGCGCAATTCCTGATTCCCTGATATCTTCAGTGTTCACGATGGCAACTGGCGTGTCGCGATTGCGATGTTTCGGTCTATTGATGATCTTCACAGCATCCCTGGACCTCTCATTTGAATATATATCCATGAAGGTATCATCGCTTATACAAATTAAAAAATAATATATGAAAAAAAAAAGTTTACCGGGATCGGGAATCGAACGTGTTATGCAGATGTCGAAGCCAGCTGCCTTCCTAACATGAGCTATCAGTCCGATGGGAATTAGAGCCGCTGTTTAGTGTATCAAAGAAGAAGGGCGGAACGTAAATATTGATAATTTTCCCACTTCCGGTTTAAATTTATTGATTTTTCTTGAAGTGGAGTGTCTAGCAATACATTGTCTTTATTGTTGCCAAATTTCAAAACTCTCGATGGACCCGTTTGACTTTTAAAATATTTAAAATTTAAAATTGTAATAACTTCACTTCCGGTCAAAATGTTTCAGATTTTCTTTCAAAGGGCACTGCTATAAATATGACTCTATGTCTCTGCCAAATTTCAACTCTCTAGGACAAACCGTTCAACCTGTGGAGAGGGGCAAACAAATTGACCGTGCCTAACTAACTAACTAACTAACATGAAAGTCAATCCTTGCATGTTTGAGGCCTAAAATTCACCCCGAAGGGATGATCGCAGCACTTTGATATTTGGTTAGGTGTTGTCAGGTGGCTAAATATACCCGATAACCATGGTTTTTAACTTTCATTTCTAAATGCTTGCATGCGTACTGACACCCCGAAATCGGGCCCGAAGCGCTTGCAGTATAAGTCTGGTAGTAGCTCGCACGTTGTATTAGAGCGGTGCTTGGCAGCGTCGAGCTAGCGCCCGACTAGATTCAAAGGTAACAAATTACATTTATTTTGTTTGTTTAAGTTTTATACCTCCCCCACAATATTCAGTTTTTTATTGCGAGAGATAGAAATAGAGTAGACAGTGAAAAGTCTACAACGTTGGTGTATCGATTGTACTAGGTGGTGAGCAATAAAGCTTTCATAATTAATTAAAACCGTAATTAAACACTGGCTTCTAGCCGGTATGCATAACCCCCACCTCTATAGAGGCGCCAGGACATAGCGCCATCCAAGGTCCTGTCATGAATTGTTATTTGCTCACTGACAACCTAATCGCTAACGACGTTCAATTATTAATATTCAGACAGCCAACAAACGCCGAAAAAAACATATTACAAACACAAAACACGCTTTTTCATGATAAATATTATAAACATAACTTTACAATGTGAGCGCTGGAAATTTGCAAAAATTAATTAAAATTTCGATTACTTGTGACAAGTTTGCCAAATTGAAACGTTGATTAAGAGTTAATCTTCGGTAGTTAATTAATTATTCAAGAGTTTAATTAGAAATTAATCATGATTTTCGAAATGCGGTTTGTTGCCAGTGGAGTTTCAGAATGAATGTTGGCGTATTTCAACCTAGCTGTGTTGGTGTTGGATGTAAACCGCAACAGACAGGCACTAAACATGTCAGCAACTTTATTAGGAAGGTAGATATTCAAGTAGGATAACAAGAAAGAATTTCAAGAGAGGGTAAAATCGTTAGACTTAGGGGACGTATTTAATGTTTACACTTTACTAATGAACGGAATATTTTAAAAATAAATGCATTTTTAGTTTTTATAATATAATTAATTCAACCATTCGAAACGGTCAGGAAATGAGTATGGACTATTATTGTTTAAATTTTTTGAAATATATAATTGGAAATACAAATTCATTAGAAAAATCAGTACTGGCACAGAAAACTTGAGAAGTACCTATTTAAAAAAGACCGTAAGGCTAGTTACGGTTAAAATTGTGTGTTTATAAAACTTATACATTTCTCGAAAACTTCTATAAAAATAAAAATATAAATAGCTATGATTATGAAATTTTATAATTATTATTTTATTTTTCCAAACTATCGGTGGTCGAGATAGTATCTAATTTTAATTTCCATGCCAAGGTTTTTAATGTACGACCAAGAAATTGTATTAATTTTGAAAAACTCGGATGAACCTATTGTCCTGGCGACATGGGGGGTCGGGGGCCGCCTGCCCTACAATGGGGGGGGGGGGGGGGGGGGTGACACTACCGCACCGACGCGCGTGCCCCGCCATGATGGCAAACCATTCAATTATTCACGCCGAGCACTTAGCTTGAGGGAGAGGAAAGAGAGCAAAGACACTCTGTGACGGTTTTCCAGTTTCCCGATGTGACAATCGCTGTACAAAGGATGTCGGCGCTTCACTCACTGCCACTGCCGCGTGAATCGCCAATGACGGGGGGAAGTCAAGTCTAAACTGAACATTCAACTCTACCGACATCAAATTTTCTATATCCCCCCCCCCCCCCCCCACCCCTCGACCTGAGCTATCAACAAACGTTTCAATTCTTTGACATCCGCGGCTAGGGGGGGGGGGGGGGGGGGGGGGGATCCGTCAAGTGGTTTCAATTGTACACTTTTTGGTTTGAGATGGTTTTGACGGTTTGTCATTGAGATAGTGAAGATTTTCGAATGTGTAAATAAATTAGCTTACCGGGTCTATTATTTGTGGAGAATGAGAAAACACATAATGAAAACTCACATATGAATAATAAATTACATTATCTATATCTCCATTTTACTATCTATCTCACCAATTACCAATTACCTATTACCTACAAGAAAAAATCTTATGCAATTGATATATAAATTCCATAGCCAGCCACGTAACACATTTTTGTATTTTCAAAAAAAGGCAAATGAAAAACAGAAATAGAAAAATAAGAAATAGTCACATCAATGAAAAAATAACAAATCATTAACTAAATTTTTATCATAAAATAGAACAATTTTTCTCTGAAAACATGACCAATATGGAACAGCCTGATTCTTATAAATTTTTATATTTATTTTAATAGTTTAATAATTTGAATTTTTCGCTATAAACCACTCTAAATTTTAACTATTACAATTACATATCCTAGGTCTTCGTCCAAGCTGAATATAAAATCATCCAAATGCCATAATCATTGCACCCCCCCCCCCCCCCCCCCCCTCCCATAGATAATAGCACCATCACCATCACGTCCCACCCATTGGCACCTCAGCACTATACTTTGTCGAATTTCTTAAGCGGCGCCCCAAAAAGTATCGCTGACACCCACTTTCAAAAGCACCACTATGTACTATATTGATAAGAGATAATGTCACTCCAGTCAACACTGTTTAAAAGGGCACACAATGTCTTTTGTGTCTGCTATAGGCGGCAGCAGTTGACAGGTTCAAAGTAGTCGGTATATAATTCATCGTCCTCCGTATCTTTCTATAGCCCCGGTTCAGGGGGGTCATGCATTATGCAGCCAGTACATGGTTCCACTGTTTAGAACCGTGAAATATTTACTGAAATGTTAGTCGTCTCTTCTGTAAGCAATCTGAATGCCCTGCTGGTTATTTGTCGATAGGCAATTGTCTTTATCTGATAACAAATTGACATATTTGCTTTGATACAGTTAAAATTAAAAAAAATCGAGATATTGACTTGATGACTATTTTTTTTATATGATGATCATCTTAGTAGAATTGAAACAAAGACTTTGTTATTTGAATTGAACTAACCTAACTATAACTACAATCTTTAAATCTTCCTCTATTTTAATCCAGTTGATGACAGATTTTAATTTTCCTTCTCAAAAAAGAGTAGGCTATAAATGCCAGCTCATCATTTTGAATTTGCATCAACATTTTAATGCTGGTTTTATTTTACAATTCGATTTTTTTATTGTAATGACCTGACTTAATCAGATTCAGATAAATAGTTGATTTGTTTCAATTTTAGTTTTGAGCAAATATACCACGAAAGATATAAATCCAACTTGATATTTTCCTTTGGGGGCGTCTAAGTCTAGATTATTGTACTAAATTTTCAATAAAATGTTTGAAATTTGTCTTTAAAAAAAACTATGCGCGGCAAGCAATTAATAGCTAGCCGATAGTTAATTATCACAATTAACTTATCCTCACGTTATGGAACATTTATCTTCACATTAACACGTGGTCCACCTATTTTAAAAACCTTCAATTAAAAAACAATTTGAGTATAAATTTAATGTGTTATAATTTGACTTCTCAGAGATTCAATCATAAAAAATTGATATCCAAAAGAAATAAAAATTAGGTACTTAAGCCCTGATTACACGGATCAATGTTGTGAATCAAGTTCAATTCAAGCCATAATTTAATAAATTCAAACACATCAACAGAACTACCAAAGTTCAAACAATTATTGAAAAATATACATTGATAATATGGTGTTAATACCCGGTATTACCAAAGTTAAATCATGCCGGATTAACTAAATATTGGACTAAATTGGCGGCACAGCCAACCAGATACTTCAGCATGATTGAAACAGTTGAATTTAATCCAAAAGTTAGTTAAGCCAGCACAATTTAACTTTTGTAATACTGGGCTTAAATACCTATTTGACGAATATAGGAATTGCTATAAAATATGCAGTTTTTAACCTATGGTTCTTGAGTCTAGGTAATTGTTTTAAGAACATTGATGCGAACAAAATACAAATTAAAACACATCAACGGACATCGTATAAAATAACAAATAGCAAAAAATATTTCTATGATTTATTAGCAAGACACAAATTATAGTGAACAATTTATTTCCTTCATCACCAACAATTCATATGAAAAGTCTAAATCTGAAAGTTACTTTGAAAAACAGTTGAAGAAAGGGTGTGATAAAACTAACAGTATTTTCAAGAATTTCGGTTAAAGCTTCAGACATATTGTTTCAAAAATAACTGATCTGTGCATAATTCAGTCCCAGTTTGTCTGAAGCTGTATCATCCGACGTGATGTGCTAACATTGAACGATCCAAGGAAGTTTTGTCTCGAGCTAGTTGCGAGAAGTGAAGTTCGCTAAAAGGTCTGTTTTCACTTGTTTGTTATTGAGTTAATAATGACCATTGACCCAACGAGCGCTTATAGCAACAACATGGCTTGATGCCCCCTTGGCAACAGGAGTGTTTGATAGGCCCTTAGCAACGCCTGTCAAATCATTGCTCGTGATACCTGGGACCTCATGAGTCAATCCACTAATTACTAGGCGATTGACGTTAGGGTTGCACTTCGTTGCGGAATAGCAGGGCATTTGGAAGGGATGATTTGTTGACAGATTGAAAAGAACATGGGATAGGAATTATTATTTAGTTGTTGACTTTGAAAAATGGCACACAACTTTGAAATTCCAAAAAAATTATAATTTGTTTTCAAACTGTAAAATGGAAAACAGCTGATATTTTGTTGGCAAACTATACAAAGAACTAATAGTTTGTTGACACTTTAAAAGTAAAAATAGCATACAAAATTTGCGGACAAAATATACCTATACGAAAAACAAAAAAATTGTTTAGGAACTTATAAGATTACGGTTATCTTTGTCGTTTTGACAAAACTGATAGGAAAACTGAGATAAAACTAAAATTGTATTAGGTACAAATTAATCCGAGACTGACTGTCTTTTTCGTTAAGTATTGATAAAACGTATTATGATCACTATGGTCTGTGGATTTATAATTATGTCTTTTGGCCATTATTAAAAGTTACCTTGATATTTAAAAACAAAGCCCTGCATTAACAATGATTTGTATTTATTAGAGGCCAAATCTATTATGACGTAACTACTTATGGATATGACGGCGGCAAAGTTATTTTTAATAAAATTACTCTTTCGCACTTAAAATAAAATCAGCAATTAATATCTAAATGTATTGTTGAATATTCCAAATTTTCGTGTGCATCTGCGAATTTTTTTCAGAATAACCGAAATATGCACACAAAAAACACTCCTTGCATTTTCATTTTCAAACCCAAAAGACGAAACATTTAATTTTGTATCTGCTATTTCCTGAAACTGGGATAACTTTGGTACCAAGCGTTAATAAATTTTAAACAGCAACAAAATTAAAATATCAATATTGTGGATTATTTATCATTTTACAATTCAATCCGAGATTTCAAAACTAATCTCAATTACAACTGTGTAAACTCAAAAGATGTAGTACCTGACTTGTTGAAGTTACACTATAGGTGTATGTATTCCTCCCCTACCGTCTACTAAGTGTATTTCAACCCCCGTATTAACCCATCCTCCATTAGCCACATCCAACAGAATAACCCTTGTTAAAGCCCAGAGACGATTTATAGTAAAGAGATTAACTCCTAAATAGACATTCGGTGAACTGCTCTCTAAACTACACCTTCAGTTAAATGTCAATTCCATTAGGAAATCACCCCTTTCTCCTCTTGCCCCACCCACCCCTACACGACAAGAGTTAACTAGCACAAGACGTCGGTACGCCGCGTCAGAGGCGTCCATTTTCCCGACGCCATCGTGGCAGAGGCGTCGAACTTGTTAAGTGACTATATCCATTGTTGAAAACATTAGCTGCCCGAGATGGTGGAAGATGAGAATATGTCGGGTTAGGATACAAATTACAGATGAAAGAATAAAAATAATATATGAAGCGAGTCAGTAAAATAATTTTATTAAAAGTCGCTCCAAGAAAGGTATAATATTATAATTTTCCAGAATCTTTATTCATGAGATCCATTATTTATTGGTATAAATGAGAAAAATCTACAGATAACTCAGCAATTATATTTTTAAAAATCTGAAAATTCAGCAATATTGTAGATTTATTTATTTACGTAACGTGTTAGATTTACTGTGATAGAAATGCTGGCAATGTTCAGGATTATGATACTATTACATACATTATCGTATGTCCAGAATGTGAAATTTAAATAAAATTTTGCTAAATTTGTAGAATATTTTGTCATTTGTTTTGGGAAATGTTTCACTTTTCAGATTTTTTTTTATCATTAATTCATGAAAAATCACGAAACACTTAGAATTCATTATCAAACGACAATATCTTTATTCTGCAAATATTTCTCTCCAGGAGAGGTCGTTCATTATAACTATGAGATGGCTGATAAATATATAATTTTCTTCGGCAATAGTAACTATTTTCTTTAGTTTTCCAGATTTTCCTCGCTACTACTGAGTCCTACAAACAGGGAGGGACGAGTTGATGATAGAGGGATGAAAAGCAAGAAACTTCTGCGTCGGTCTGGGGGGATGAAGCGACGTGGTTCAACCCCCACCCACCCCCACCCCTTCTTTGTCTCAATTACGATAATAGCGACTCTTCGCCCCCCCCCCCCCCCTGCGGAGAACAAAGCACAGATGTAAGGGGGGAGGGGGTAATAACGTGAAGCGATCAAGTGGTAAGATACCCTGTGAGAACATTTGGGGGGGGGGAGATATTTTAGGTTAAATCAATGATTATAATATGATTTCCACAATCTTGTTGTTTTAATTCCATTCTGAAGAATCTAACTACTAGTTGTATGTTATTCATTCTATTCATTATGGGAATTTGCATC
This sequence comes from Leuctra nigra, assembly GCA_934045905.1. Taxonomy (NCBI): domain Eukaryota; kingdom Metazoa; phylum Arthropoda; class Insecta; order Plecoptera; family Leuctridae; genus Leuctra; species Leuctra nigra. The sequence continues at coordinate 22,846,373 of OW203767.1, read as the reverse complement.
CAGATTTGTATAATTTAAATGTGAAGCCACGAAAATTACGATTTAAATGGGTAAAATATTTCATTGAAAGACAAAACAATTGTGAATAAACAAGTTTGAATTGCTTAATTTTAAATAAAACACATTGTACGTACTAAATTAAAAATATATTGCAGAATGAAATTCAGTCAAGTTTTTCATTCGAATCTATTCCGATTCGAAAATATTCCAAAATTTAAAATACATTCCATTATTTTCCCGCTCATTCACAATTCCTCTCAACTGTTCTAAATAACGAACGTTTCCATGAAAAGATGTTTGAAAACCGGCGCTCTCAGATGAGACTCGTGTGTGCGGTGCGGGTTGCAGGAGTTTCAGGAGAAAGAGCCACTTACTTAACTGGATTGTCTTCTAAAGTCACCCCCCCCCCCCCCTCCCACACCCACCCCCTCGTCCCACCGCAGCCCCACCTAATGTAATGCTCTTCTCTCTACAACAGAACCAAGCGGCGCCCAGACTTAACTGAAACACATGTTAACTATATCTTTGAAATCGCGCACACTCAACCACACAGCTGCTTTGAAATTAGATAAGGGGAGAATAATATACATAATTTCATTACACCAAGCGTATATAATTAATTATCTTCTTCTTTTGCATAATGACCACAATCTTACTTAGACATGGCATTTCAATAAAACGTCAATTTGGCATGAAAAAATGTTGTTAATAAATAATAGTGTACACCTAAGAACTAAAAAATTGCACGCTTCTCTCATCCAATCATGTAGAATAAACGGTAAATTATTGTTATGCGGATTTACAATTAAACTAATTAATTGTTGAACAATAGAAATTTATTTCCATTAATTATAGAATTAATTGATCTTCTAAGAAATACTTGGAGTGATTCGTATTGCGTGTAAATAATTGTTATAAATATAGGATTGATCAAATTTACATATCAATATTAATATTCAAATTAAAAAATAACTTGGTTTTTACGGTTATAGCTTTTGTATACCTACTGCAAGAGGATCAGGTATACAATATTAAAAAGCTCAATTTCGTGGGGGTATTTACACTTTTTATTAAATTTTTATTGGCAAATACCATTAAGAAGGAAAAAGCTCTATCATTCTGGTAAACCGACCTACAAAAATTACTTGACAACCGATAGTTGGAGCCTATAAGTAGACTCTATTCCTATATTCTTGTATGGAAGATCTCAAGGTTTTTACATGGCTGCTAAAAGTTCTCAAATTAACTTAAAATAAAATAGCCACTTGAAATCTTAGCCCAATCAGCATCGTCTTTATTCTATTATTTTACAGCCTGTTTTAATGTCCCCCCTCCCCCTAGCTCCACTAATTGGGCGTTCTCGTTAAGTTAACCCATCCATTATGATTATTATGACAGTAGCGCCAGTAGCGGCGGCGGTCGGTCATAAAACTAAATGAATCCCAGCAAAAGTTGCTGTCGCTTCAACGCTCAACGTTCAACGTTCACCAGAACTGCTCGATGCAATTTGCTTGAGTCAAGATTGTCGCCTGTTATTTGTGGTCTTAATTCGATTTCAACTTGGAGAGGGGAGGGGATATGGTCGGAAAATGGCTGTCCTTTCAAGGAAATGAGGAAAACGCAACGGGAAAAGCAGCTTGGTTGGCGGGATCTATGGTGGTGAGGGAACTATTAGATCAAAGGGTTAAGTACTGGTTCATATTTTCATTATATTGATAAATGGAGTGGATAATTATGATTAATATTGTTTGCACATTTCATGAAATAACTTGTTTACCGATTTTAAGTTTAGGGCAGTTTTTTATATCATTATCAGAAGTTCAACTCGTCTTTTATACTTTTTGTTTTGAAAGGTGAAGTTTCCCTTACTTAGGGCCGGTACAACCAAAGTTAATCTAAGCCGGATTAACTAAATATTTGACTAAATTGGCGGCACAGCCAATCAGATACCTCAAAATGAGTGAAACAATTGAATTTTATCCAAAAGTTAGTTAATCCAGCACAATTTAACTTTGGTTATTCCGGGCCTTATTATGCTAAATGTAACGTAATCTTAAAATGTATGATTATGGTAATTTATGATCAATTAATAAGAAAATGAAAGCTATGCTCCGAGAATGGAGAAATAGAAAATGTGTGAATATTCTCATTTCCAGCTTTATTTTTACGATTTAACAGCTTTTAAGCTTCCTCAAGTCCACTGAAGCAAGAAAGCTCGCAAACTTTTGGATTTTCTGGACTTTGAAACGGACTTGAACGTATTATTTCACATAACGGGAGCCATTCTCATTGTTAGTATCAACTTTTCGAAGTAATAAAATCTTTGCCAAATTATCAGATCATCTACTGTTAAAAAAGAAATAGGTGGCAAAAATAAATAATATAATCGAAATGACTCATCCTATGAAAATTCCTGTTTGTATAATGTTAGTCAACGCATTATGCAGTCACGTTTCGCTTCCATGTTTATTGTCAACAAACAACAAACATGCCATTCAATCAGTACTCAATCTTTATACCTATCAACAAACCACAACCAAACTCCATCATAGAAAACTATTTTTTATATCATCAATATTAAAAGTATTTTAATCACAGACTCTTAAAAAGAAACTAACTTCATTCTACAATCTTAAAACAATCATTTATTGTCAAATGCTACATGGAAAGGTATAAATCAGAATCGAATTGAGTGTGGTATAGGTGGAGCAATGCAGACTGGGTGAAGGCGCCAGTGGTTTTCGACTGCCGGCCAAAACACTGCACGAAAGAAGACACGGAATGCCCATTATCCCTATCACCTATCCATTGCCTGATTCTTAAAAAACATGCTCGTAATTAAAAGGCCTTCCGTTTGTTATGCCCATCAGGCTAAGTTTAGTTTTATTTCGTTTGTGTTATTTTGATTGTTAGTGTTGAAGGTTTTATTATAGGGAAGGTGATTTTTTTTTTCTTAACTGCTACTTTGGCGGGTATGCAAACTGCAAGGTAAATGAGAGTGTTGGTTTTTTGCATTTTTAATTTTGTTTAAGAGCCGACACACTTATAGAAATATTTACAGAATGCTATGTTATGAGGAATGAAATTGTTTAAAATGATTTAAATTTTGCAGAACGTTTATATGAATTTGAACTCTTTACTCGGCTATATTAGCAAAACAAATTTTACAAGCTTTTATTAACTACAATTCTATTTATTTGGATAGCAAACCATAGGCGTTACAATATGCATATTGTACGATAAATTAGTAAAACATATTTGCAGAATAAAAAAGCGAAATGCATTTTGCTAATCGAAATGAAATTATCAGGATTCTTTGCACAAACATTCAAAAAGCATTAGAAAAAGTAATTCTGTTTAAAATAATAATGCTGAAGTATAAGATGACCGCAATTTTGCCAAATCTTTGAATGTATACCTATAATAGGCATGACTATTTCAATGAAAAGTAAACACATCAGAATACCTCGGTAAATTGTTCTAAATGTTCAGTTTGTTCGTGTTTGCATATGTATTTTTATGTATGTTTTATTCTGAAAATACATTTCTATAAAAGTAATTAAATGACAATGTTTTATTTTAAAAACTATGTAAAATAAAAGCTATGTACTCGTAAATTAATTCATCATCGTGACCCCTCCTGGCATGGCATCAACTATCATTATTCCCATTTGCATACATAGCACAATTATACTTCGTCTGACCTTTAGTATAAATGAATTTCAATCCAAACATTTCCTGAATTTTAATACTAAATTTAAAAAAATATCATTTAAACAAATTAATGGATATTTATCCTCCGTTAACTCTTTACTCGATTCAGTGAGTTTTCTAAGCCAATGAACTTAAAATAAATGTATCCCCCCTCATGCCTCACCCCTCATCATCTTTTCCAAAGACAAAGGAACGCAAAGAATCGCATCGAACCTGTCGTATAAAGTTAAAAGAAAAATGAGCAACATTTATACTTAACAAAGCAATCACCATTAAATTAGTTAAAATGGAATGTTATTTGAAATATCCTACGCTGGTGCACTCTGGTGGCAACGGAATGCGATCGTCAAAATGACGGATTGCGTCGGTCGAACAGAATTCTGTACACGGTATTGTAAACTGTACTAACAGTGCAATAAATATTCAGGTACCTTCTACTCTTACACTCGACGGCCATTTAGTGTCAGAATTAAATGGAACTCTGAATAATAAAATAATTAGACTTTAGGTTTTTTTAACTTTAATTTGAGCTGCACCTCTGCAATGCGGAATTTTTCTCTAGTAATAAACAAACCTGCATTTTTTGAACCTGACATAAAGAACTGCAATTTGCTGATTGCAATATAATTATCATGTAATTTAGTGACTATCAAAGTGGCCAAATGGGATGAAAAAATAGGCTCGATAATAAGCTCTGCTTAGCTAAATTCTGTCAAGATCTCTTGACGAATAAGAATAAAAGCAAGACGCAACACTTCAGACTTCTCGCCCACCTGCTTCATTAATGACTTATGGATTCATAATTATGTTGTAATAACAACAAAGTATATAGTATAATACTTTGAATAGTAGTATTTCAGCCAACAAAAATAGTGTGTCAATAATAATAATATCACATTCATTTCAATAACCATATGAATGTGTAAACTGATTGTGTATAAAGCCCGATTTACACGGTACAATTTCTTGAACAACTTCTGTGTCACATTCCCATTTTTCATACAATTTTGCATTTACACGAAGCAACTTTCTGTCACAGAACTTAAAACATGTTCTAATTTCCTTCAAGAAATGTGACAAAGACTGTGCCAAAGACTGTGACACAGAAGCTGTTCAATAAATGTGACCTTGTAAATCGGGCTTAGTAACTATTAGGTACTTTTTTTCAGAAAAAAAACACTGCTATTTTAAGCCTGTAAGTTAGGTAGGAACTTTGTATTTGGAAAGTGTACAGAAAATGCATGAAAACTACTTATGGACGTTAAAAAATAGGAAAGTGGTTATTTTAAATTTTATTGACTACTTTATTATTACTTCATCTACACGGATCAAAATTCTAGATCGAGACAAATTAAAAGATCAGCAAAATGACAACTTAATAAACACAATTCAGTAATATAAATGGAAGAATTTATATTAAAGAAAACAACGTTATCATGTTTGGCTGAAGTTTTGACTTTCCGTCTTCAGTTTTTAACCATCGTTCTACCCAGAATACACTGGTACTAGTACCTACAGTGAACACTGTATTGAGTGATGAAGACTGTAAACTGACCTCCACTTCGTGCGTCTATTCTGGAACCACGTCTTGACCTGAGCGTCCGTCATCTTAAGCGTCTTGGCGAGCGACGCCCTCTCCGCCGACGCCAGGTACTTCTGTTTGTGAAACCTCTTCTCCAGTTCGGCGATCTGGAGCCGCGTGAACGACGTCCTCGGTTTCTTCCGCTTCGGAGGCGTGCGGTTCTGGTAGGGATGGCCGATGCGTCGGGTGATGGGGAAGGTGGCTAGAACACAAGGACATACGAGTCAGACGCGTGAACGACGTCCTCGGTTTCTTCCGCTTCGGAGGCGTACGGTTCTGGTAGGGATGGCCGATGCGTCGGGTGATGGGGAAGGTAGCTAGAACACAAGGACATACGACTCAGACGCGTGAACGACGTCCTCGGTTTCTTCCGCTTCGGAGGCGTGCGGTTCTGGTAGGGATGGCCGATGCGTCGGGTGATGGGGAAGGTGGCTAGAACACAAGGACATACGAGTCAGACGCGTGAACGACGTCCTCGGTTTCTTCCGCTTCGGAGGCGTACGGTTCTGGTAGGGATGGCCGATGCGTCGGGTGATGGGGAAGGTAGCTAGAACACAAGGACATACGACTCAGACGCGTGAACGACGTCCTCGGTTTCTTCCGCTTCGGAGGCGTGCGGTTCTGGTAGGGATGGCCGATGCGTCGGGTGATGGGGAAGGTGGCTAGAACACAAGGACATACGAGTCAGACGGGGACTTTTGGATTGTCATCGTGTCATAATTATTCAAAGTTAATCTATATCAGCAGAACGCCTTAATCAATGACAAGTCAAATTAGTTGCATTTCCCAAGATTTTGGGCAAGGTTAAGCAGTGGATCTGCCAAAATATTTCAGTTATTTACTTACAAAATATAACGTGAGTTTCAATTAAGTTATATGATATAAATGGACTGATGCATTATCAAGAAAGGTTGAGATTACCAATTGGATAAAAGAACCAAAACCCATCAAAACACTTTTGACCATCACTTATAAAAGATGGAAGAATCTTTGAAAAGCTTTTTAAGACACTTTTATCGCTCATTCCAAATGCACAATGATTTTTTAGCAAAATCCTTTGATTGGTTGAAGAGAGGAAGTACGCCGTTACTTCATGCCGTTTTCATATTACATTATATGTTTTGTAGTTTTACATAGTTATTATTTTGAATCTTTGGTCATGGATTTTAAAAATTATATTTTAATTTTAAAGCAATTTACGTACACTCAAACAAATAATAAACGGTACCTCGAAAGATATGGATTGTCTGATAAAGGTTTGATGGCATCTTCCCATGAAGTCTGTGCTAACGCATCATTTAACTCTAGTATGTGAGCTCTGACTTCATTGATAATAACAAGGATTGAGTGTCAAGGAACCTGACAAGCAGCCAATCCGTTTTGTGCCAAGTACCGTTTTTAATTGGTTTGAGTGTACATATCCATTGCTATTTCGACAGATTGTGTTATCTTAAATCTAGAAGCTTTCACATCCCAATGAGTGACTTTTGTAAAGTTCGTCAAATTAGAACAAAGTTATTAGTGCAAAAAAAACTCTTGTATCACTTCTAATTTCTCTCCTATAATTTCCTGCGACAAATGACTGTCTGCTATCAGTTCATCTATATGTTATGATCCAATCATTGCGCATGTGCACAGATACTTTCCCTGATAACACTGATAACATCCGCTAATCATTGCACATGCAATAGCGTTTTGTACGAGTTGTGATGCTCAATTGCATAATGGATGCACTTTGATAGTAGAGTTGCGTGATGCATCTCACTGCACCTCGTTTTAATGTTGGAATCAGTATTGTGCACTCCACCCTAATCGTTATAATAGGACGTACACGTATTACCAGAACGCTACTCAAATGTTTGTACATTATCAAAGATACGATCTTAAAAAGTAACAAATTGACAACTCAAATATTTCTGTTCGGCAGAAAATGCATCTGTAATAATAAAACAGTCAATTGGTTGTTAAAACGTGCAAAATAAGGCCAGTAGTATTTTGTATTTTTTGCAAAACAATATTATTTGTATTATTTGTAAAATAATATTTGTATTGACAATGAAAATATTTAGTGACGTACACTGTAAAAACAATTAGCCAAATGGGGGTGAATCAAAAACAGCTCCAGTGTATTTTAGGTCAATTTTTTCCTGAAACTGAACCTAAAATGTGAGCCAAAATGACAATTATTTTCATGAACCCGTTTTGGCTCACAGTTTAGGAGCTTTTAGGAGCTTTTCAGGAAAACGTAGCGATTTAAAATACATTCAAAATCAAAAACAGCTCCAATGTATTTTAAATCGCTTTGTTTCCTTGAAAAGCTTCTAAAAGCTCCTAAAATGTGAGCCAAAACGGGTTCATGAAAATAATTGTCATTTTGGCTCACATTTTAGGTGCTGTTTCAGGAAAAAATCGACCTAAAATACACAGGAACTTCTTTTTATTCACCCCATTTTGGCTACTTGTTTTTACAGTGTATGTATAGTATAGAGACAAAATGTTCAAAAGAAAATCAAATGTGACTGCTATAGTGCTAAATACCATAAATTCGAACATGTGTAGTAATAATAAACGTGTTGAGTTGCTACTGGTATAAGAACTAAATGTATAATTCCTTGTAATTAATAACGATGTAGATCTGTATTAATTAAACCATCTGTGTCTTGCGCACTGGAGCATGAGAAGTGAGATGGATGCTGGCAGACAGCGCCAAGAGTGTAAACTTGAAGCATTATCGGAGCCCATTATCGCGGACAAGTAACTTTTCATGTTTCCCCACTGCATTTACGAGCGCTGCAATCGCTCCGTGAGTAGCTTTGGAATTACGACAAGATGAAGTATGTAGAAGAGTACTTGCTTTTAGTTCATGTGAGTTAACAAGGGATGTGATAAAATGCGTTTGTTGAGATTAGGTGAATGCATGACTGACTCTATGTTGGAATTATAAGTACAAAACAATTGAATCGTCATGGCGGAATACAGCTATTTACAGTTTCATAAAGTTATGCTTTTTAAAATTATCATCGGTTTCGAATAAGAATTATTAATTTTATAAATCGGATTTATTTTAAATACAATTGTTACTGTAATGAGTTATAATACTAAAAAGTGTAGATGTTATATTTTATTTGTTCTATTTTCTAGATGTAATTGTTATGAGACGAAATAAGTATTTACCTATCGTATACCTATGAAGTTCAAGTTAATAACTTGCTTAACATTCTGTAAAAATAAAATGTTACAATTTTGCAGGATTTGCATAAGAATCTGAACTAAAGCGATTTCTATAAATTTGCAATATTTTATTATACATTTTTTATTATCTATGTACAAATTGCAAATTCTGATCTCTTTTAGTTTGCAAATCTGAATTATTTTCATAAATTTGTTATGATAAAACTGTTATGAATTCGTATTTAAATTTGAAACATAATTTTTTTCATTTTGGCTTCAAAAATGGATAATCAAATGTTTTAATAATGGCATAAATTAGGAAACCTAATGAAAATGTACTAATTTGTATAAACTTTGCATACCTCCAATCAACTTTACAATATATTTATCACCTTCCTCCCTTTGTTACACATTCTAGTTCAAACCACAAACCCCCTCCCATGTTCATGTCAATGCTCCATTAACAGATCCATCCTCATGGCAGTTGCATCAACATTGCTCTCTCTCTCTCTCTCCCTCTCTCTCTCTCTCTCTCTCTCTCTAACAACCAACTAGTCACTTCCTTCATCACTTCGATTGTTATCAATCTGACACGTAATTCGCCCATTAACCAGCACCAGTAACCAATCATAATCCACCAATTCGAAATTACAAAGATTCGATTCGTGAATAGGGAGTGGTACATAAGTATATGTTACGAAATTGTTGGTTAACTATTAAAGGTAATTTGTAAAGAAGTCTTTTGTTAGATGAAAAATAGTACCTACTCTATATTGTGATGATTGGGCGTTTGCTTTTATGGAAATGTTTTTAAACTGTGTTATATAAATGTTAGAACCTTATTGCACCATTATTAATAAGGTGCAATTTATAGCGAAATCTATCTCTAAATGTTTCATTAAGATGTAGCATTCTTGTTATCGTGCATTAATTTGTTCCTATTATGTATTTCAATTAAAATTAATGACATGGATTACATTTTTAAATTTGTTAGATTTGTTAATTTATTTAGTAGTCAGAACGAAAGATCTATATTTTCCCTTTATAATTTTGAAGATGACACTCGAAATAAATGTATTTGAAAAGTTTACATCCTATAGTTCCATGTATCTAATAAACTCTTCAAAATCCATTATATTTAGAAATCTAAGAGAAGTTTTAACAAATGCCATCGTGGCAAATTAGGAAGGTATTTTCATGTTTACTTCTATGTATAGGTATATTTTAATAAAATTAATTTAATTTTGATCTGTATATAAAATAGGAGAAAGATCTTACAAAACTGAGCAAACATTTAGGTTTGTGTAGGCTAAACCTGCGTGGAAAAGGATTTGAGATTGTGGATAACTATAATGAAAAAAGTTCTTATTTAAATCTGTTAAATAGAGCTTATAAATACATTCGGTATTTATTCAAACATCAACAACAGTGAATGATCAACCATCGGCAAACACGACTATATTTCAATGTTATTAATTCTCCAGGAATCAATGAGCACGTCAAATGGAATGCGAAGAGATTTACTAGAGATTAAAATCACACGCCAATTGATGTTCGCTTTGACTCCCAAGTAATCAAACATAATCTTCTTGCGAGGCTATTTCAATTAAATTATATCGCTCTAAAGTACCTGGACATTTTAATTCAGTGATCATTCCATGTTGTTATTTTAATCATAAAATTGTTTCAATTGCAATGTAGATATCGCATTATTAGAGACAGCTTTATAAGTAAATGTTGATAAAGGTTTTCTCTATCACCATACATTCAAACATTCAAATAATTTACAGTTTGAAAATTAGTTTAGTAAATTGAACAGACTTCTAACTACAATAGTTTGTGCCAAAAATACCTAGGTATACTCAAATAAAAAAGAGACATTTTACAGATGAGAATTAAATATACTAATAATATGATAAACAAAACATTGTGTACTTCGAAAAATCTGGATAAAGAGCTAATGAAACATGTTAGCTCAGTCATAACCAACATTGATCATACAACTTTTATCCTAGTTTCTTTGTTTCGTTCACTTCGTTTTTATATTTTCCTCTTGTTTTCTCCATGATTTTAAAGATATTAAACGTCCTATTTCTATAGTTAGATTGAACTCAGCACATATACAACCCAACAGCCACCTCAACAAATCGTAGCTCCATTCAATAATTAACATAAACCAAGTCAAAGCTCACCGACTTAAACTTTATCCATGCGGTGAGCTTTGAAAGCTCTTGCTGTCGCTTTTTCAAGATGGCTGCCCCACTTTGTTCTAATGAATAGGTTTACCGGCCCCTTGTCATCTGGCTTGGGGGGCCGCTGGGGAGCCGTTGAGCTCATGGCGATATGGTGCATGCATATTCATAACCCCCTCCAACCCCCCTCCCCCTCCCCACTCTCTCTTCACTCTCTTTACCTTCGCGTCATGAAGTTATGATAGTGTTTGTCATAACTAGGAAAACGCTCAGTGCAACGCGTTGATGAGCGAGCACAGAACATGCAACATCCCCATAGTAACGATGCACGACACGGCACAAGACGATTTTCTCTGCAATTTTTCAATCTCCATAATACTCTGGATGAATAACAGATCCATTGTGTCGTGAAGTCTTACCTACATACCTTCTCCAGAAATCTCTTGTAACATCCCATTCTAAACTCGTAAAATTACAATTAATACTTGACTGATTGGGCTTACAATATGTAAAATTTAATATTAAGTTGGTCTTGATCACCATGCAAAATTTGAACTTAATGTGAACATTTTTATTGTCGACCAATCAGAAGACATTATTTAAACTTAAACCAATTAGAGGATTTGGCCTTCGTACTGCATCCGATTTTATGCGCTAGCTCAAAAATGCTTTCATTTTACTGTACATTGTGGATAGCTTGGCTGCTCTACAGGCCTTGCCTTGGAACAGAAGCTTAAAGAAGGCAGGGATGACAATTTAGTATACATTTTTCAAGATTATGGAATAAAATGACCTTAAAATGACAAAACTTTTGAAAATAACGACAGATTAGACTGAAAATTGGCAAAAATATCTAAAATGTTGGTACCAACGACCACGCGAAGTTTCAAGTTGATCGGTCAATCTGTTCTAGTTTAAATGTCAAAAATCACATGAAAAATGGTTTTAAATTTGAACCAATAAGAGGATTTGGCTGAAACTTTTTATGAAATTGGGTACAATGTTGGTTGCAATGTTTTTGCTAAATTTCAAATTGATCGAAGCACCCAATCGAAAGATAATTTTTTAAAATTTGAACCAATCACGGGAGCCCATTCAAAAACGATCCCAGGGACCGCATAGATTACGTTAGTATGTGTACAAAATTTCAGATCGATTGCTTGAGCGGTTTGACCTGGGCTGTGACCACAAAAAAAAAAAAAAAAAAAAAACAAACACACAGAGAAAGTGCCATAAGAGTACCGTGGTGACGCTCGCTACGCTCGCTCAATGATACCAACATAGAGGGAAATTCATGCTAAAAGAAGAGCTTTTGAGAATTCTGCACATGCATTCATATTGAATGAATATCAATTTGAAAATTGTTTGCACATTTTGTAATCTTTTTTAAATGCTTTGCTAAACTGGCCTAACATTCTGATAAATATCAGTGCCGTTTGGGAAAACACGATAGAATCTTTAGAAATTCCAGTAAAACGTCCAATAAAATTTGTACAAAGCCTTTTTCGAGCACAATATATTGCTAGAAAACCATGAATTATTCATGAACGCACAATTATACAAAACAGCATAGGTAATAATCATTATGTTCTGCAGATTTACTGTCACAAAATTATTTACACATAAGTAAAATGTGCTAACCTAAGCACCTAAGTTCGGGTGTTCAGTATTTTGTCACAAGTCTTTGGTCATAGGTTTTATGACCAACTGTAGGATTATAGACGTTATTATTACTACTTTATAAGTTTTGAAATTCCTTTAAGCTGGACATTTATATTACCTTTATAGGCTACTTTCTACAATCAGTCCCGCAGGCTATTGAACTTTCAATCTTATTTGAATTTGATTTAAATTAACAAATCAATTTTAACAAGGCCATCAGAATAAACACGTGTTAATTATTTTTAATAAAATGATAATTAGCTCAAGTAAAGTTTTAATTTCATCACATAAATTAGCTGATTAAAAATCATGTCACTTTATAAAACAATTATGTAAAAGATTTTTAAAAAATTAACATTTTTCCCGCCGTCTTTTACGTCGTCTTTTCATTCGTCTGTATTTTTCTTTGTCTCAAAGATTGCACATCCTGTCTACCATTTTCCCCTCTCAAAAATCACCAAATTAATTAAAATTCTAAATGTTTTCGGAAGTAAGAGTATACACATCTAAAACAGGGGAGGGGGGTAGATAAGAGAGAAGAGGAAGGAGGGGATAGAAATTAATATCAAGAAAAGACGCCTAAAGTAAGTATAGTCGTGTAAAGCGGGTGTAGTAGCTCCCAGGGGCGATCACACATACACACGCATCTGCATTATTGCTTATAAATATTTCATAGCAAAATGGTTTTTTACAACCGGTGCAACCATTTTGCTCTGCCTCCTTCCTTCTGAATATCACCCCTAAAAATGTATAACTAATGTAATACGTGGCTTGGTATACAATATATTGCCCAGCCCGTTCAACAACGAGATACGTCGCGCGGGAGGGGGGGAGGGGTGGGGGGGGGGGAGAATGATAGCTTAAACTGCCCCGTCAAAAAATACATCATCTTAAAAATATGATCGTAGAAAATAAAAAGTCAGTTGGGATATAACAAATCAGTTAAAAGACTTTGGAATGGGGAGAGCTTTTCGTGCCACGAAAAAGGGGAATAGAATACACATAAAAGGCTCCAATCATCATGAAAAGTATGAGTTTTTGTATTTTTTAATGGTAATGAAGTAACTAATAGGAGGCTAATTCTTGAGATTCACATTTTCAAACCGTTTTAAGTTTGCAATCTCTAAAACTTAAAAAGTTTGGAAAAGTTGATAACTATTGCTTAGCCTTTAACTTTTTATGGTTTCAAAACGTAAAAGCTCAAGCATGGCCTCTTGTTTGAGCTTTTGCCTTTTGACAATTATCGAACGATGTAAAAAGCACGCGTTTCAAAGAAATGGAGCCATTTATGTGGACTGTATTCATTCTCTCAAAAAATCCACAAAGAATGTTAAATATGTATTCATAAAAAAAAATCTTATGTACATATATAAAAACCTTATTACCATAATGATTCTAAACATTTATTGGGCCTCTTTAAAGTGACATTTTTACCTAGAGACGTTTAGAATATAATTAGTCATTATTTGAAATCCGCTTTCAGAAATAATAACGATCCTTCTGAGGGGCATTGTTAATATTCTATACATTTACAACCGTTGTATTACAATTACAATTTCCATATAGAAAACGAAGTTCTGAATACCTCTATGCTTACTGAGGATTCGAGGAAAGTGTGGAGCGCAATGCATTGACACTGTTTTGCTTCAGTTCTTGGATGTCACTCCGTTACCTCCCAGAAGAATGTTTAGTGGAATTGTTGAAATAATTGCTACATTCCGGAGATGTTTCTTACTCTTGAAGAAGCGTCATCTTTATTTATGTAAGTTGATGTCAGCTTAGTTATTAGTTTGTTTTGCTTGGGTTATGTTTTTTAGACAGTTGCAAAATGTATCATAAATATAGTTATCTAGATACTTTCCATAACATTTTATCTCTAATCACTAGTTATTTATCTCTAATTAAATAACATATTATTTAAAAAAAAAAAAAAAAAAAAATTTAACTTTAATTGAAGTTCACCATAAACTTGCCCTTAAATTTGAGGGATATTTGCTACGTTCACCAAATTTTATTGTCAAAATATATCAAATCTGTAATTTTTTTTTCAAATTTTTAGTTTTGTAATTTTGTAAAAGTACAAAATATGATACATTAGGTTCTAATCTTTTTGACTAAAACACATTTACTTCAATGTTTTCATATATTTTGTAAAATTGTATCCTATAACATAGGAGCTCGTCAAAATTTACCAGATCTAAAACCGTTCATTTTCTTTGCTTCTTTCCTCCTCCACGCTTATCGACTCCCCCCTCTTCCCCCTCCCCCCTCTTGTATCCCCCCAGCATCCCTTATGTCACAATCACTTTGCTTAGATAACCACCCTTAAAACTCGCGGATAAACTTCACATCCAGCAAACTCGAACATCAAACACCGCAAACTCGCAATTTCCAGACCCGAAAGTTAAGAGATGTCAGGATAGATTTAACATTTTACATGGAATGAAAACTTTCTTAGAAGCCATTTTAATAATACACTAATGCATACTCTCCTGTGGAAAAGTGTTTAAGAACAATTGAGCGATTCGTTTTCTTCAACAGATCTGAGAAGATGGAAGAAAAAATGTAGAATCTGACAGAGTTTTTAATTGGAAGCATTACTTTAACTTCAAAAAATCAGAAGTTCACGGCGAAAATGTTTAAAACTATATTATTTTTCATGTTGCTGATTTTATCATCATGAAAAAAGTCATTCTGAAGAAATGTTCGAAATGTTTTTTTCACAAATGTTGAATATTTAAATTTTATTTATGCAGAGAGACATGGAACAAAATCAAGAGATGTTTTACATATATTAAACAAATACTCATTGAATTTCCATAAGCAATTGACTTTTCAAGAATTAAACTTAATCTTAATTATTTCAAAATTATTGTTATGAAATATTATGTTCGAAATGTTTTTCTTTTCCAAATGTTGAATATTTCAATTTTATTGTTGCAATGGGACAATGGAACAAATTCATGAGTCTTTAATTGTTATCAAACAAAAACTCAGTGAATTAACCACAAGCAACTGACTTTTCAATAACGAAATTTTAAACACATTCAACGTCCAATTCTTAAAATCAGTTAAGGTGTCAAAGGAGCCACAGCCACACACCTTTGGCGAGACAAAACGGTTATTCGTAATAAACTCTCCAGTCCCATAGAGTCATAAAACTAACTACATGGTTGTTATAATTACTTATGAGATGTGCTCATCATATTTAAACAAACTATGTCAAAAGCCCATCCCACATCATTGACTCACACCAAAGACTTACCACGTCATTAATTACCTACAGGAAGAAGTTGAAAAACAAGATTTCTAACTAATTATGTTTATAGTGTTTAACCTGATCCATTTTCTGTACCACATTATGTCGTTAATGAGACACTTTTGCATGAATTACAAATAACAATGTTTTTAATCAAAACTCAAGATCAGTACGTATATAATCGAACAAATTCAATTTAATTCAATTCAATTCAATCAACAGGGCAACGAAGTGATAATAATAATTGAAGATATTAATTGAAGATTATGCGAAGCTAATTATGTCAAATCGCATTGCTAACGAAAGTTCTAATTACAAAGTTTATCCTTGAAGACTTTTGAATCCAATTTTTATCAATATTTTCTATGAAATGTAATTGATTATGAATCTTATGCGATTTTAATCAGCACTCTAAATAATGTAACAAATTGGAACTGTGTATTGCCTTTTGTTCGTCCTACAGACGTTAAGTGCCTGAAAATTGGTAAAAATATGGCATTTAACATTTCTAAGTTTAAATAAAATTAATAAATATATCCAATCTATGAAATAAAATTCATTGAATAGTTCTGAAGTATTTGCATAAGAATAGTTTCATAAGCAATTGCAAGTAGTAAGGTGGGAAGAGCATCTTCGATCGCTGTAACTTTGCATTCTTAGACAATTTCATGCTACGCCAGAATATCTAATAAAAAACTAGCATCATGAACTAGTTTTTGAGATAAACCATGTGTAGACCATGTGATAGATAAACCATCATTAGCTTATGGCGGCCAAGTAAAATCGTTTAATTTGTATGCTTAAACGAAGATAATATGTTTCGATATGTATCGATACGTATAGATTTGAGCAAAAAACTTAATTTCCTCCTATACATATTTTCAGGAAATAATGAAAACAATTTCAAAGTGAGTTATTTTAAAAGTTACACACCATAATCTAAACAATTTTCCTATCTCTTAAGTGTTCAAAATTTACTCGTATTCTGAAGACATGAAATTGAACTCGATCAATGTAGGGTCCAGAGTTGCAAGTTTGGAAAAATTAATACATATTGTCTATTTAAATAAAAACTATTTTCGGGGAAGAGAACTCAAAACTCAAACTCAAAAACCCTTTCTAGAAGTCATAAGAAGTGGAGACAATATTATATTTCAAGAAGTTATAAGTTAAAACGTGTTATATTGGAACTTGATTCAAGATATTGATCCCATGTAATTCAAGCTTTAGGAACTGATAAAGTTTTCAAGCGCTCAGTAAGTTTTTACCTCAAAACCATCAAATAAAGTAAAAGTTTTCTTTGAGCGAAAATGCTCTCTCCGTTATTGAGTCTGGAAATAAAATAAATTATGACACCGGTGAATATATACATATTTTTCATATCGGTTTTCAGGTCGGTTTTCCTGAAGCTAGCGAGTAGTATAGGCAAATCACTCGCATTCGAAATAGGCGCAGTTCAGAAGTCGATCAAAGTTTACACGGCAATTGAACGTATTGCTGTCCAGGGAGAAGAAATTTCAGAACGGGGAAACTCTAAAATGCTTCTAAAAATGAAACAAGATCAAACTTTATAGGATGTTCGGGGGAGTAAAAGATTGGATGCTTTGCTCAAAGTTATTTGTTACCTTATTTCTTGAATCAATATGGCGGTACAACAATGTGAAAATGATCATAATTGTGGTGCTAGGAATTTACCAGAGTGCAGCATTTTAAATAAATATTTTTCTTTTATATTGGTCAAAATTCTCCAAAATATATGAATAAAAAAATAAAAAAAAATCTTCAATTCTTTACGCCCACCAAGAATTCATTCTAAAAAAAAAATCTTGTAAGTATATACCTAGTGATGACCAACAATAAGGTCAAGTCTTACTCCTAACCTGTATTTTTAACAAAACAATGTTAGTTAGTATTTCTCTAACTGACGATTAACTTTTAATCAAAAGTTAATTCACATCCAATCTTAATCAAACTATGTAGATAATTAAATAAAATTGAATGTACATTAAACTATAGAGCCACTCCATTACCCTCTCTTTTAATTGCCTAGTCCCATTTAGATCACTAATGGCCTATTTATTAACCCACAAGGTAAGCGTTTCTTAATGAAAAAACATAAACCGTGAAATCATTTTCATTATACATTCCCTTCTACTTATCATTAACTGCAAAGTTATTGTGTAGGTAAGACATTAAAGCGAATGAAATATGGTATAAAGTTAATGCGATTATCATGTAGTCTTCAGGATCAACATAAAGATAGAATTAAGGATGAATATAAAGATAGAATGGCTGTTACGTTGTTATGGCAGCGAATACCGAGAGAGATGAAGAACAGTGGAATAGAATAAATGTAGTTGGACTTGTTTGTTAAGGTAATTTGTTTGTATCGGTAATGTAAAGCAATATTGAGTTTTATTTAATAATATGAAATAAAATGACACAACCAGACAGCTAACTGGACTAAGGGTTTGTTTATCACTGGAATTTCCCTCGGGCAAGTGATTCCTTGCTAACAGGACACGACCGCCTGCTTCCCAGCTTCCATTATTGTAATTTCTTCTCGACGTTTCCTAACTTCTCCTTAGAACATGAAGAATTTTAGAAATTTTACTTACAACAAAACTATTTGAAAATAATGGTATTATTTTTTAAATTGAAACACGTTTTAACCGTGTAGGTTTAATTCCGTCTCATTTTTAATATAAAGCTTAGCCATACTTTGTAGATTTCAAGAAACTTCGATATTTCAATTAAATAAATATTAATCACTTTTCGAACCAAAAATCAAATTTAAATTTAAATCAAGTTACCGATCTTGTTGAAATCAATGCAGACCCCACTATAGTACCAAATTAATCTTCGGTGAAAAATTTGACCCGATTCATTCATTAGTTTGACCTTAAATACGAAAAGAACAAATAAACAATGAGACTGGTCCCTATGTTGTGAAAGCCACTCGCTCTTCACTGGTCCTTTCATTATCCTAATATCTTCACCGTGCGTCATTAATACCTCCAAAAAGAGAACAAAAAGACATAACAATCGAAACACATTAGTAACCTATATATAACATTGGGAGTAGTTCAAACTGATGTCACTCTATGCTTTTTAGCCATCTCGCTCCTAAAGAAAACGACAACGAAAACCGGATTTCAAGTTAATTTGTTTTTGGTAAACCTACTACTTCTCATTTTGTCAAAGGTGTTGTCTGGTGTTCTAATAGAGGCACCTTTATCGCCTCGTTAATGCTAAAGACATCGCGTTGAGAGGATTTCCTTGTCTTCGGTCCAGACACTGGGATGTTGCGTCGTCTTGTAGACATTGATAGCTGCGAGGAAGATTCGAAGGACCTCCCTAAAGAGTTGATAATATGAGACTCTTCTTAGAGGTTATGTGTCTATACAATCGAAGGGTCTATGACAACGTGTAGAAATATTTTTTTAACAAAATACCAGACTACAACCCAATGTTAAGATTTTTTAACTATATAGAGAAATTAGCTTTTTTATAGAATATGTATACTTTTCATTATTTTTTTTTTACTTTTTAAAAGGGGAGTTTTGTTTTTAGCAAAATACCATACTACAACCCAATGTTAAGATTGTACAACTATATAGAGAAATTTGCTTTTTTTTATAGAATATGTATACTTTTAATTTTTTTGTTTTACTTTTTAAAAGGGAGAGTTTTGTTTTAGCAAAATACCAGACTACAACCCAATGTTAAGATTTTATGACTACAAAGAAAATAGCTTTTTTTAAAGAATATAATTTTTCAGAAATATGAAGTGCCTATGTATTTTATAAGTACTAATTGTGGATATTTATGTCATTATGGTAAGTAAAAACTGTAGGTTCATTACCTACAATACAGGTAACTATTTCAAGGTAGGTACCCGTAAAAATAAGCACATAAATACATACAACTTTGCTAGCTCTATTTTATAATAAGTAGAAACCTATAAATAATACTTTTTGTTTTCTTTATGTATTATACGTATTGCTGTAGCTATACGTACTTGTAGCTACACGTATAATGTGTCCAGAATTTATGAACAATAATAAAGTAATTACCTATGAATCTGCTATATTTACTATGAAATTATGCAATGGTATGCAATGCTGTTAAGACATTATAAAAATATGATAATTAGACGTAATATTCCTATAATGGTCATAATAAAATACGCTCAATTTTTATTCTTATGTGATTACACATTGTTATTCCCGTAAACTTAAGTGAAGTATAAATATTTTACAGATTTTTAACAGAGATCCAAATTAATACTGGGAAAGCGTTGATAAGTGAGCATGCAATGAGTGGCGATGAACGATAATGTTGCGAAAACGATCAAGAACAAATATTTTGACAGATTAAGGTCTATTGTGTTGATTGAGTATTTAAAAAGTATTATTAAATTCAAAAAATTTATAAAACTAATAAAATTCGCTGAAGTTGAAATTGATTTAAAATTTAAATGTTTCAAATATTTGAAAAATATTGTATAAAAGTCAGTAATACAGCAACTTTTATATTGATTGGGATAAATATTATAGAAATTTTGTCCATGAAACCATGAAAAATATCAACTTCGTCAAGCAATAAATAATTTTCAACCAATATCATTGTGTTAAACGATGTTATACCGTCTTTTAAATTTCCGCTTGATTAGAGGTACGGTCTGAATAGACTTGATATGACGAAAGCGACTGGGGCTCTCTTGTCTGGGGTGTCAAAAGCGTTAATGGAGGCGATACTCCTGTACCTTCATTAAATGTTATGATACCTAAGCCATGTGCATTTGTTTATCAATATTTATAGACTCTAAGAAACTTTATCTGAAGTACCTCATGAAGTGAATAGGTGTGAATATATCCATATTATACGCAAGAGTTAACCCGTATATAAAATTTATACAGTTGGCACTATGCAAAATAAATTACACCATCCATTTTATAGCTTCACTTCAAGTAATTGAAATACATTTTAAGATTTCTCAGACACACAATTTTCAATTCAATTATATTTATATCCCCGGATATGTATAAGTTTTAGAGAAATAAAAATAATTTAAGTTTTCGCAGTTGGCATAATAACTAGTGGTTATTACCATAGTAACCTTTACTAGCTTTAGGACATATTAATTTGAATATAATTACGAAAGCAATTAAAAATAATTGTCGCTGAAGAGCTATATTCCTGGGGTAGGTAATTGCATTTCTATAATTACTCTTGAATACTGCAAGTTATTTTACTTGACACCTGTTCAATTATATCTATTGGAGTATATTAAGTAGATTCGACCAATGATAGAGTGTTATCCTTAAATATTTGCACACTGTTCTTTATAAAACATTCAATGTTTAAATTGTTCGAGATAAAAACTAGAAATAAATATCCCTTCAAGTGTAAATCAATTATTGTCATTTATTATTTTTGTTTTGGAATTTAATCTCCTACCTAAAGGCTTGGACACGAGTCAAATATGCTCAAAGTAAAGTGTTCCTTGAATTGTTGTATGAATTACTTAGGTACATTTAACTATCAGGGAAAACGTGACTGCCGGTCGAGAAGAAAAAGAGAATAGTTCAGATTCTTATTTGAAATACCACTGTGTAGAATAGTATTGAAACACATTTTAAAATTGTGTTTTATGTATTATATCTAATACCATTGTAAAGATTGAAATTATAATATACAAGTTTTGCGTTTGTTTTATAAGTATAACACGTTTTACACTATTAATAAGTTATATTAATTTGAGCAGTCGCTCCACGCAGCCAAGTCGGATGGTGAACAACTCTCACACAAGATAATGCCAACCATGGGCGCCCGCAGGGGGGGGGGGGCAAGGGGGGGCGCTTGCCCCCCCCCCCCCCCCCCTGGATGTCAGGAAATCATAAAAATTGTATGGGGTTTAACGTATAGTATCATTTTGTAACCAAAAGAACTAAAATAAAATTGATTTCACAGTGTAATAAATCAAAAAAATGCCCTGCGGGGCAGTTTTGAACATGTCCCCCACCACCCCAAAGTGCAATAATTAAAAAATATTGAATATTTCAACAAAATACACCTCAAAACGTCTCAAAATTGATTTCAAAGTGTCCAAAAACCAAAAAACGCCCTGCGAACACCTTTGACAGGGCACAAAAATTTAATTTTTTATATATTTTTTAAAAACCATAATTTTTTTAAAAACGCATATTGTTCAAAATGAAATTGTCTACACATTTTAATTCTACATATTTTAGTCTAAGTCCACGCGTTTCATAATAAATTGAGAGCAAAAAAACACAGAAACGTGATTGGTCAATCCAACAATGAAAAAATAAAATTCGTTCACGGCGTATTTTTTTCAAGTCCCCATATTTGAGTAAGTTTTAGTGAATTATTTCATAATTTTTCAACCTTTCCTCTACCAACAATTAAATGATTTGTAAAATGAACGTTTTCCGCCATATTTTCCAAGATGGCCACCCAAAAAATTGAAGGCACGTCAGGTAATATTAAGAATGATGTAAACAATCGATAATTATGAAAAAATCAATTTCGGCACTCCAATCGAGCGGAAAGCATTTTTTCTACACTTGAACCTGCACTATATCCAGTGAGTCACTTGGGACGCCTGTGAATTTCTCTCACATAATTACATCCCCGCTATTCTCGCCTCTCGGAACCATGCTACTGGGAATCGAACCTGGTACTTGTGACTCCGTGTAGCCATGACGTTGTGCTGTTGGTCAGATCCTGTATTGATTCCGAGTATGACACAGAGGTGAACAGCTCGGTCAAATCGCTGACAGAATGTGCGCAAATACAGATAGATCATTAGGCGAGAAAAACACAAGCATCATTATGATAAATTGTGAAATTATGATATTCTCAAAAAATAATTTTGAAATATGCATTAAAAACTTTGATTGATCATTTTGGTGACAGTGGAATTTCCTAGTAAAAAAGGGACTATCAAACATAGCAAGCGTAGCCACGGAACTCTTAGGTATACCTCCTCCTCTGTTTTTTTTTTTGTAGTTTTACAATTCCTGCACTGCCCTGATCAAACCGTTCAACCGATCAATCTGAAATTTTGCACACCCACTAATGTGTGGTCTCGTGAAGAGTTTTTGAACAGTTTGAATGATCATACTTAAAACTTTGCTTGGCCATTGGGACCACATTTTAGGTATTTTTGACAATTTTCAGACAAATCTGAATTTTAAAATCAAAGTTCCAAGTTCTCTGGAGCAGAAACTTGCAAAAGCATATCAATTTGCATGAACGTAGGCTCGCTTATCAACGCGTTACAAGAGCATTTTAATAGTTATTTTGATTGATCTTGAGCATTTATTCAAAATGTTGATATCCTTAAAATTGAAGCCTATAAGTAAACATCATCAAACCACAAGGATAAAAGCTGAACATATAATTTCTTTTCTTGTTCACCCTCCAATGGCATACATTAAACAAATGATTTATCATTTAATTACGGAAATTAAGCACGTCTTGCAATGCATCTCGTGAGAACATTGTAAAATGTTTAATTTTATAACCTAGAAGAAGATGAGCCTATTTCTTAATGACCCGTCTCAGAATCGAACCTGACACCTCAAGCTAATACGAAAACACTTTCAAACGTCTCTATTATAAATAAGAGAATATTACTTTTTTAAAATCTTGCACTGGTCTCGCCGTTAGCTTTGAGGAAACCGTTTAGAGAGGTAAATTAATTACTAAGAAGTGATTATATATCTGTTTGAACGAATTGACCCCGCTACTGACTTCTTATCGACGCTGCAACGCATTGCCGCTAGACAACCGTGTCTTTTCTCGACATTGTTTCAAACCCTTGCCTCTTGAGGTCGAAATAAAAGGTTGCATTTTGACGAATCACGTTTTATAAAATCGGATTGAAATCTTCTGTGGTGATTATTTTTGTAATGTAGCGATCTGAAGCGATCTTGCTGCGAGTTTTAAAGAGAAGTATTTAATTATTGTGGAAGAAGTGTGTTATTATGTGCATGGCTTTTAGGTAGAAATTTAGAGCTATTATTATATCTGCTATTAGAAGGTACTTTTGACTCTTTTGAGCACGAATGTCACCAAATGACGGACAATGCTGTTTTAAAGCTGAAAAATGTTGTTAACAATGTATTGTTCTTTTCTTTCTTGTGTTTTGAGTTGTATTGTTAAAGTTGTTAGGTATGTAGAAGTTGTTTTTCATAAATTGTTATTTTATATATGGTAATAATTTTATATAAACTGAAGTAAAATTTTTTTGCATATTTTTATTTCTGTGTCTGGATTCACGAAATGTATTATCTGCTAATACGAACCTATTATCTTTTGATTTAATACCAAACACACCATGTTAAATGAAAGATAATACCTAACAAAGATAATACGTATTAGAAGATAATACTTTTTGTGAATCTGGCCCCTGAGTTATATTTTCCCACAACACCTACTTTACTCTAAATACTACCTGTAACTAAGAAATAGAAAGATCAGAGAAATGAAAGAACAAAATGCTCCATTTCTTCAGTGTATAAAGTTAAGGCCATTGTGTATCACGTGACTTTATTTCTCTACATCCGATCAAAAGAAATAGTTACCTATGAGTACATACCGTACATCGTTCATGTTGAGTAATCCAAGGTGATTTATGACGGAAATTCACTGCATACTGGAGCTTATCATTATTTGCAGTCAATAATAATTATTTTTGCAGTGGTTTTATAATAAAAACAACACAAATATCGTGTATACGTACGCGTGTGAAGACTGTCAAAACCAAGTGCTGTTCGCTTAAACATTACATTCATAATAGTGGATATAATTAATATCTCAACATTTCGTTGGAAAGAGGAAGAAAGAGCGCATGTTATACATTCTGACATTGCGTCAGGTTTGTGATGCATATATGCCTTTTTATTAGAGTATTGTTTGCTGTTTTTGGCAACTCGTAGAATTTCCTTCAACTTCAGGTCTTGATTTGAGAATATTTAGGTGCAAGGAAGTAAAATCATCTAATATGTTATTTTCGCAGTTCTTTTCTGCGTAGAATTAGTTCCAACAGATGTGTCCTAACTTATCTGATGAGGGAGAAGTCTTTGTTTAACTGAACCCTTCCAATAGAAAATGTGTAGCTTTTTGGTTAAAAAGTCACGTGATATACAGGGACCTTCCGGTCATCAAGCAAAATTTGACAATTTAGTATTTTAATAGAGCATAAAACATACCCCTAAAATATTAATTAATTTTGATTAATTCCCATAAATTGGCATTGGAGCCAATTTATGGAACTGCCGATTCTAAAACGGTTAAAAAATCTTATTGATATAACATTTATATTTTGGAACGCAAAAGTATGGCTTTGACTTTGACTCCATTACAATTACAATATAATTTTAAATTAGGTAATTGATGAACCTCTTTGTTTATTGAGCGGAGTTCCACCACATTCTCAATGACTCATACGATGCAATGTTTATTTCACCTCAATCAGAACTTCTATTTCATCACAAGTTTTCAAGAATTATGACAAGTCAGTCAAACAGTTTGAATATCATGAAACAAAGACACAATTTCCGATCCCCGACATGCCATTTCGCGTGTTCGTCAAACTTTTCCAAGCAGTCGTGTTTTGTTGCTCGGCGCATTTCCCTAAATAAAACTTGTTTTCACAGCTTACGAACAATTGCTTCATTTCGAACAAAATGTTAAACACAACTTAACACTTATACTTTTACTGATTAACTAAATTGATTGTGTCAAATCCATTAGATAAGGAACAAAGCTGGATTGTATAAAATGTTATTTTACGTTTGTACAAATGTTTTATCTTTTTAATCATCATAGTTGTACATCACCGAATTTCATGTTTCAGTTTTATCGTACTAAAAGATCGGTTGTATAATAGCACCCTTTTCACTTAAATTCAAGTAAAATCGATTGGTAACTTTCGATTTTTCTCGATTATCATATAAACAAGGATGTCGTGCTGAGATGGAAGATTAGAACCAAATAACAATTGTTGTTGTGTGAAATAATATGACACGAATATCAAACGGTTCTTAGAAGAACAATGAACCTTGATCAAGCGTCATGGGTTATAGAAACAGCTAAGTTTATGATGGAAACATTGTGTTTAGGAAACAGAAACGTTTTATAATGTTTTTTCGATTATTGGTGAACATTTTGCTTTTATACAATTTATACGTCGGTAATCTAAAATATTTAGAAATTTAGAAATTAAAATAAATATTTTTTAATTGGAAACGGTGATGTTTTAAAACCAATGTGAGCCAAATTAAATCAGAACAAAATTATTAACTTAAATATTTAAAAATCTCACTAGTTTACCAAAATATGATGGTTTTCAAATTTAAATTCGTTAAAAATATTTTTGAAAACTTAGAAAAGCTCTCAAGTTTACCAAATAGTTTTTGATAGTTTTAAATTATCAAATTTCGTTAAAAATATTTGTAAATTTGAAACTATTTTGGTAAACTTGTGAGCTTTTACATTGATACCTACATATTTTTAACAAATGTTAAAAATAAAACTCTCATATTTAGGTCCAAAAGCTCTAAAGCCGATGCAAAGGTAATTGGCATTTACAATCAATTACTGCTGCTTGTCAGATTATCCTATACACATATCCTATACATGTCAGGTTTGCTAGAAGCAAACAACCGTGCTATAATATGTAAATGATCAAGCTTGGTCTGCACGACACCTTCACGCCTCTCCTAGAACTTATGCCAAAGCGGATGAATTTAATTAATACTTGTTGTTAATTAGAGCAATTAAAAACAAGTAGGCTGACATTGCGTTGATGGTTCATCTCTGTGAGGGTAGTTAATAATAAAAAACCTTGAGCAATTTCTAAGAAGAGCTACTTCTTAGTTTTTAAGTGGGGAAAAAAACAATTTCTACCGAATCTGTAGAGTTTAGAAGTTATAAAGGTAATAAATTAAATGAGTATAATTATATAAATAAATACAAACTTATTTTCAAACAGTTTGAACTTTTAAACCTGGTCTTTGAAACGGACCAATGTTATTTGAACATTTGCTATACCATGAGGAAAGGGGAATATAATCTACATAAAAGTGCTCCATTCTTTGGGAGCTTTAAAGTAGTTCAAAGCTAATATTTGCAGTCCGATTAACCTGAGTGGGCGAGCTTTTTTGCTTTGATAATAAATTTAGACTAGGTACTTAAAAGCTTTTTTTAAGCCAAGAAATGGAACAGCTATCATGTGGTATTTATTCCCCTTCTTTAACTTAACAATGCTAGTTATATAACTCAAGTATAAATTTAAATGGATAATTTACAAATTTGACTTATTTTGAGTACTGAGAGTATAATTTTATAATGATATAAAAATAAATATACATTATTGAATATTAAGTATTTTTAAGGATCCCAATGGAGCCTTATTATGTATACATTATATACCCTTCAAAGTCTAATTTTTGCAGCCCCCTAGAATATTAGAAATTTAGCAATACGACCTTCAAATATATGAAATGAAGTGTTCTGAACGTCATAATCTTGCAAGCTAGGTTTGAGGTGCAATAATGCGGCAAACAGTAGCCCCCCCCCCCCTCCCCTCCCCCCTTATCGTGATCATCACGCAATGCCAGACGATTCCAGGTATAATATCTTACACGTATTTACATATAAGCAGCGTTCCGATTAAAGCATACCTGAAATAGTTGTATTTATTTCATTTCTAGTTTTGTTGGATTGTGAGTTGTTAGCTGCAGGGGTTTGAATATTTGCTGTTGATTATACCGAATAATTTATTTTGATTTAAAAGGTGTTATTATGACGATTTCGAATGCATAGTTTTTAAATTTTTGTGGTTAGATGGAATGGAATAATGTTTATTGGGAATGTTTTGTCGCATGACCACCATTTTTAAACATTTCGTCCCGAAGCTTAAATAAAAAAAAATACCAATCAAAAGTCATTATTTTTCATATCTCTTATAAAGCTAAATAAAATATCACTTTCTATGGAAGAAACACAATGATTAAAATTAGCATTATTTTGCAATATCCATTTTTGATGCTACGTTTTATAAAAGAATTTGGCAAAAGAATTTTTTAAATATTTAAAAAAAAATTAAACGATATAATTGTAAAAACTCAAATGAGACGTAAAAAAATGTCTAACCATTAATACGTAGGTATCTCAATTATATTATTA
Organism: Leuctra nigra; assembly: GCA_934045905.1. NCBI lineage: Eukaryota > Metazoa > Arthropoda > Insecta > Plecoptera > Leuctridae > Leuctra > Leuctra nigra. Next base: position 22,818,568 of record OW203767.1, on the reverse strand, counting down.
TGTCAAATTCGTATTATAAATATATCCATTCCCACATAGCTTAATCAATCAAAAGCATTCCAAGTATCACAAAATATTAAAAAATTAATTAATTAATACATATAATCTCACTACCAAACACGTGACCAAAAAAATCACCTATGCATCCGCCTTAGGGTTCCAACCGTCGTGCATATTTTCACTTGTTGAATTCACAGCTATTAATTTCAACACATGTACCATGTAATTAGCCCATGTGTTTTATCATGTACACGAGATTCAAGCAAGCCGAATTGGAAAACATCGACCGAACATAAAAGTTCAACACACCTGAATTCTACAGTGACATTGAGCAAGAGGCCTCAAGATGGTTCGGTTTGTAAAGAGGCCCGTGGAAGGTAGAACAATTACCAGACCTTGGTTCAGAGTGGAAGAAACTTCTTTTCAGAGCTCAGGTCAAAATAAAATAGATATATGTTATTTTGTAGGAATAAAAGGGATAACTGAACCGACGTCGATCGATTTCTTTAATTGATATTATCAAATTATATAAAACATTATGTAGAATATTTATCAGACAAGAGAAGGGGAAAATAATCTATACTAGGAAAACGCTCTGTGTAACGCGTTGATGAGCGAGCACGGATACGCGCAAATTCTCGAACCGGAAATGCGTACACAACGCACAGAAAACATATACATCCATATTGAATTGATTATGATATCAACTTAAAAGTGTATGCTTTTCATCGAAACTTTAAAATAGCATCTAAGCACCTGGTTCATAAAGCAAATCAGAATCAATTTTCAATTGGCACTGGAAAACATTCATTTCGATACTTCATTACTGACAGATATTCGGATACACGCAACACCTCGAACCGAAATTATGTCTATCGAATGTCATTAAAAGCCATTAATTCTTTAGTTTCGTCACATACTTGTATAAAAATCTCCAAAATCTCCAAAAATATTGGTGCCAATCCTTGCTAAGTTTTAAGTTGATCGATTAAACCTTTATGATTGAACGGTTCCTTGTTAATTTTCAAAAATCACAGGATCTCGTTCAAAAAATATACCTGGGACCACCCATATGATATGATATGTAGTGTGTGTACACAATATCAGATCAATCTGTTGAACGGTCATTATAAGTTTCATATCGTTTAAAACTTTCTGCTCTAACTACCTTGCCTTGAACTGTAGATTCGAAGTCGCCGTGAATTTGACAGCCAACACGCAAAATGTCCCTAAAATGACAAAAACTTTTGGAAATAACGACAGATTAGAGTGAAAATTGGCAAAAATACTTTAAATGTTGGTACCAATGACCATGCGAAGTTTTTAGCTGGTCGGTCAATCGGTTCCAGTTTAAATTTCAAAAAATCACAGGAAAAATGGTTTTAAATTTGAACCAATTGGAGGATTTGGCTGAAATTTTTTTTGATTGGTTACAATGTTGGTTGCAATGACTTTGCTAAATTTCAAATTGATCAAACCAACCAATCGAAAGATAATTTTTATAAAATTTGAACCAATCACAGGATACCGTTCAGAAAAGATCCCAGGGATCGCATAGATTACGTTAGTATGTGTACAAAATTTCAGATCGATTGGTTGTGCGGTTTGACCTGGGCAGTGCAGGCAAAAAAAAAAACAAAAAAACAAACAAACAAAAAAAAAAAAAAAAAAAAAAAAAAAAAAGCACACAGAGAAAGTGCCATAAGAGTACCGTGGTGACGCTCGCTACGCTCGCTCAATAAAAATGCGTCTACGCGTAGACTCTAAAAGAGTCTAAAAATGCGTAGACTCTTGCGTCTACGATGTATACCTAATTGCTTTCAAAGGCAAAAGTTCACTAAGAAAAGAGCTCGGTCATTCGGGTTTTATGGACTTCAACAATGGACTTTTGACATTTTGAAACGTATAAATCTCAACAAATAGAGCGTTTTATATAGATTCTATTTCCCCTTCTCTCAAGTTACAAATAATACTTGTCCAAATGACGTTATGCTCTTAATATTCGCCCAATAGCGGGATTGCGAATATAAATTGACGGACTATTTGTTGCTTTTAATTTAAGTTAGAGGAAATTTTTTTTATTATATTTTCCATTCTATCTGATCCTGTGAGTCCACATTGCAAAACTGTTATCATCAATTTAATAGGTATGCTATTTAGCAAGTATTGTAAAAATTGCTCCCATCAATGTTAAATTTTAAAACTGTTTGGTATTGCAATAACGAGGCATTTAAATAAAAATTAGTTCACTTATGAAGACCAACTAGATAATTGACCAGTACCTACTTTATGCGTTATCAAAGTAAAATACCTATGCATGTGCATAATAATAAGTAATTATTGGAAATAAATAACACAATGACTGTCTCACAACTTTGACGTATGAAAAACCTATAATTTCTTCGATATTATTCCTGTATTTAATCATAATCAACGCATTAATTACAATATCAACATGAATACGTCAATTCACAAAGCATCAATAAATTAACAATAACTACTTCCACTATCAGTTAGTATACCTAAGTATCAGGTTACACAAGTAGAAATGCAATGTGCATGTTATAAGTGCATATCTGCACATGCGATGCATTCACAACTGTTTAGGTACATGCGTATAGAGATAGCTGTGACAGGCTGCATGTCTCAATGCAGGGAAGTGCATAGATGCACATGCACAGGTGGCAATTATTGTGTATGTTCATTGTTTTTGTGTGTTAGCTTGTGGGAAACATGCGAACTGATTTGAAATTATTTCAGGAATAATTATTTCATTTTTCGAATAGAAATGCTACGAGTTTGCTACGTGTAATTGATGTTCTACAAATTAATTTGCATAAGGCCCGGAATAACCCAAGTAAATCTGAGCCGGATTAACTAAATATTGGACTAAATTGGCGGCACAGCCAATCAGATACCTCAAAATGAGTGAAACAATTGAATTTAATCCAAAAGTTAGTTAATCCAGCACAATTTAACTCTGGTTATTCCGGGCCTACAATATTTCCGGAAAATTGGACGACACTATTATTATCAGATTTAGATAATTTTCTTCATAAAAATCACAGCTATTGGTAAAAGCAATCTAATAATTGCAACTATATAGGTACTTTAGGTCTCTTACAAATTTTGTAATTTTTTTCTGTCCATAAAATATGATAAACGTAATGATCAATCATACCTATTTGATATTATACGTAAAATTGAGTGAAATAATTATTTTGGCAGCGCTGTCACGATAAAGAATATTATGTTGTATCCAAAACTGGTCCTCATTGACATAGTATTAAATAATTAGGAAATATCTATAGTTTGGGTTCTAAATGTTAAGAAATCTGCTTATAATCAATGGCTAAGATCTTTATAAAATCGTATATTTTATCAAATCCACGAACTTCTTATTTTCTTAAACGATGTTAATTAGCAAATATATTTGAATTTGTCAACGTTGCGTGGACCTCTTTGATGAAGCCGCCCTATGTTCTCTCGACATCGCGCTTCTGCTCGGCCTGGCGCCGGCGCCTCTGATTAACGAGGCTCCCTCACCTTCTTCGACTAATCAACTTAACCGACTAATTAAATATTATGATTAGTTGCTCGGCGGTTGAAACTAACACGTGGATTAATCTTGATTAAACACGACGCTGCGTTGCCGGAGCAATCTGCGTGGAGAATTGATTAGAGAGATTCTTGAATCAGGGGCTGAAATTCGCCAACCAACAGTTTACATTAGCGACTGGCGTAGCTAACTACTTGGTAAGGGAAGAAATTATTTATTCTAAGGCTTACATTTCGATAAAAAAATATAGTTTGCCTATTTATATGTATTGGAAATTATTGTTGATGTTGGTATATAATATTCTTTTGTATATTGTTGGTTCAACAAAATACCTATTTTTAATTAGTAAAATAAATAAACCATAAGATATACATAAGAATATATTGCCTATAGATTGGAAATTATTGTTGATGTTAGTATTCTCTTAAAAGTATAGGTATTAATTGCTGGTTTAGCAATATGTTTTAATTGCTATTAAGAAATAGACTATTCTGGATATCAAAACCCATATTTATCTAGATCTAGGTGACAAAAACAATAATTCTGTAGTTTTCACGAAATACTTTTATCGTTATATGAAATATCTGTTGTACAATGTATACCTGTACAATGTACAATGGTACACACTTATTCACTAAATTTCAACTTGATGAAATGAGAAGTTGATTTAAACCATTTCTTATGTTGTAGTTGTAGGTATACGAATATGATTCGATTGAATGTATAGTAGCTATACAGGAAAGTGTTTATTTTCTAATTGTTTGCGCAGGCATTAAAATTAATTTCAAAATAATTCAAAAATATTCAGTTAAAATAATGGATCCACTTTAATTCCATGGACCACGTCATTAATTTCCTTACTTTATCTTATAGCAACAAAAATATAATTACCCTAACCTTGTAGATGCACAAATTGATAATGCTGGTCATTTTAATACTTGCTTTACCCTAATTACCCAGATCGACACACATTTTAAAGAAATGTTTTTAATTTGCAGCTGATCATTGCTTTGTGTTTGTTTCGCCTCATCATATAGATCACAGAACACGTGACAGGCTCTTATCAACGCGTTATTCCATATGTTCACTTACGTGAGCTATCATATAGCGTGTGGTCAATAACAAGTTCTTGTCTCTTGGAAACCTGATAACCTCTAACTCTATCACTGCATTTCATTTCACTCACTTTATAAGCTGTCAACCATTGTTCATGTTTTATGATTGCAAATATAACTGCGAGGTTTCAATGCTCTGCTAAATTCAGTTGGTTATGACTGTAATTGCCATGTCAATAACCATAATTGGCATTCTAATTGAAAAACTGACCCTTATACGCATTAGGTATACCTATTTGTTTCAATGCTTTTCTATGGTGTTCAAATGACTCGTAGGTTCTCGAAAAGTTTGTACACTTGCAAAAATTTTCTCCTAGAAATAAAACATATACCTACCTATTGAAAGTCAACTTAAGGGCCGGTCTTACGGTTCTGCTAACTTTAAAACGATTGATTAGCAATGGATTGCCATGACAACAATTATATAATGGCATTCCTAGAATGACTGTGTTAACATTTGGATGCGGTTTTAGCATGAGTATTGAAAATATTTTGTTGGCTCAACAAAAGGGCCATAGTTTTAGTTGATTATTTCTATTGCAAAGTTCCAATGGTAACAATCAATAAGTTTTACTTCCAATTATAACCATAAAGAAACAAATTAGATGCCGGTAATTAACTTTGACATTCAATAGTAAACAAAATAGTTAGGCCTTTGGTTGACGAAATGACAAGTTGCCATAATATCTCTGTGAGGGCAAAGCGTGATCAGAGACCGCAGAGACACCGCAGAACCACAACAATAGGATTATCAACCGAATTATCAATCATATTATCTGTAATCTGCATAGATAAAAGTAAAAGTGATATAATTTTTGTTTGCAATAGAACGTTTTGTTTTTAGTATGACCGTCTGCTACTTCTCCATAAAAATGAGCGCCCGATAAACATTTGTAAATCAAAACTCATTTTATTTTGAGGATAGATCTTGTTCTTATGTTTTTATCAATGAAACAAAATATAAAATAGTTCCAAATTAATTGATTGGACTTGTAAAAGTTGTATAAGCTCGACACTTTGTTCTAATAAATTATCCTCTGCATACCAATATTTCATCCTCATTTTCTTGGTTTTCAATGCTCTGTTAAATTTAAATAGTTGGTTAGGACTATTTTGGCGTGGTAACAACCAATACCAGGGGTGCGTTCCCATAAAATGAGAACTTTCTTGTCACCGTGACAAGAAGTTATCATTTTATGTAATCCCATCCCAGTTCTAAAATGAGTAGGGTAACTTAACAAAAACAGGGCATTGAAAATACGGCCCTTACTTAAAATTTCAATAAGAACAGAAATATTTGGCTTCACCTGCCAGCAACATTATCCCATGCTAACAGACACGCTTCACACCTATCATTTTATAGGTTACTAAACGATAAGCTTCTGAAAAAAACTACCGGTGTTTACGGAAAAAGTTCTAAAGGTACTTAAAATCAGTCATATTAGTATTAGGATTGTAAGCTCGTGGCTGGTCGTAACGCTCACCTGTCAACCTCTCCTTGACGACCTGCGAAGCGAACGCAGCGGCCGCCGCGCTCCTCTGCAACGACGCGTGGTCCATGCCGGGCAACCACGGGAAGTGTCCTCCCGGGAATCCGGCGGGGTTCGATCCCGGACCCGCCAGACCCCCGGGCCGATGCGCCGGCACCCTTATCACACCGGCCGCCGTGTTATACACAAGTCCCCCGCCATAAGTCCCCACACACAGGCCCGGGGCCCGGTTGAACATCAACGCAGTGTGCGAATACAAGTCATTCATAGGTATCATCTCAGCGGGATGGAATTTCTCCTTGTCCCCTGTGTGCGCACGCACATCAATGTCTTTACCTAATAATCTTGAAATACTGAACGGTAACGATTGTCCATTATTCGACGACGTCGAGCTCGGAGGCGGCGACGGCGACATGCTCCTCTCGTCCCGACGCTCATCGTAATAGGGTTCGAGATGTGTACGGGAGGGTTCTGGACTGCATGAGCGTTGACTGCGGATCTGGGGACGGCGATCGTAGAGGGCGTTGGGGCTCGAAGAGGGACTGCGACCGACGAGGCTGCTGGTGTGGCTGACGTCGTCTCCGCTGCACCGGCTGTCGGTGTCCACGTTGATCTCCTGGTCCTCGTCGTCCATGGTGGAGGCGATGATCAACGCACTGGGTTACTGGACATCCATGACGAGGATGTTCGGTAATCACTGGCTAGTCATTTGGTCACTGTGATTAAATGTTAACGACAACCCTTTAAATGAGCCTTCTTTTTATCTCAGGACGCGTACTATTATAAGGTGAAGAAAAACTGTTAATATTTCAACAAAACCGAAAACCACTTTGAAAAATGCCATAATTATTAGTCATTATAAGGAAATTTTACGAAATTGACGGATCGTTCTTAAATTTAGGATATACCCACCAACACGTATTTACCACAAAACAGATTTTAATAATCACTCTGATTGTTAACAAGTCACTGTTTAATGAGTTTCTTAACGAGTACGACGAACCTCCCGAGCCGAGGATTTCCACGTGAATGCCGTAACGAACGTCGCCGAACGAGTGAGGGCCCCCACAAAGTGTGCACCGCACGTGGGGCGTGCCACTTTGCCCCCCTCTTTACCCTCGAACACCCCCCGGGTATTGAAGAGTTGTGGCGACCAATCTCTGCCCTTCTGGCACGCCTTGTGCCTCGCTCATTGGTCGGGTACGTAGTATCTGAGCTCAAATTGAAACGCACTTAACTTTCTGCTTGGAGATTTTCAAACGAGATACAGACAGAGTAAAAAGCTAATAACGTGGGAGTTTCTTTTTATTTCGATTTTTCGTGGTTTTTATGTGGATTGAGGGGAATATATTCTCTCTTCTGTGTTCCCTGAGGGGATCCTGGAGCTGGGATGTTCAATTGGGGATATCGTTGAATGATTAAATGTACAATCCTTTCTCAGAAAACGTTGGCTCATTGTAAAACATTTTACACGCATAATACAATTTGTTTATATCAACGTTGGCTCAATGAAACATTTTACCATTTATAGAAATATGTGTAAACAAAAAAATTTGCATTTTTATATTTATAAACATTTATTGAGATTCGTTGGCCCACTGAAACATTTGTAATTTATAGAAATGTTTGCTGTTTGCTCATTGAAAAACTTTAATTGAACATTTTAATATTTACAAACATTTATAGAAATGTTTGCTCATTGAAACATTTTAATTAAGATCATTTTTGGTGAACATTTTAATATTTATAAACATTTAAAGAAATTTGTTGACTCATTGAAACACATTAAGTGAGCATTTTAATATTTGTAAACATTCATAGAAATTCGTTGGTTCATTGAAATATTTGCCATTTATAGAAATGTTTGCTCATTGAAACACTTTAAGTGAGTTTTTTTAATATTTATAAACATTTATGGAAAATCGTTGGCTCATTGAAACATTTGCCATTTATAGGAATGTTTGCTCATTGAAACACTTTAAGTGAGCTTTTTAATATTTATAAACATTTATGGAAATTCGTTGGCTCATTGAAATATTTGCCATTTATAGGAATGTTTGCTCACTGAAACACTTTAAGTGAGCTTTTTAATATTTATAAACATTTATGGAAATTCGTTGGCTCATTGAAATATTTGCCATTTATAGGAATGTTTGCTCACTGAAACACTTTAAGTGAGCTTTTTAATATTTATAAACATTTATAGAAATTCGTTGGCTCTGAAATATTTCCCATTTATAGAAATGTTTGCTCACTGAAACACTTTAAGCGAGCATTTTAATATTTATAAACATAGACGCGTCGGCTCACTTTAACAATTTACCATTTATGTATGCATACATTTTCAACTATGGACACTGAGTCCTCCAATATGAAGGGGGCTAGAATAATGGATAGCACAGTCAATTCGGTATAATTCGTTTTGATCCAGGTTTGTGCTGTACATTTTATAGTTTGTGCCTCACGAATACAATATTAAAAATCACTTGGGCTCTCTCTTCACACTAAAGGATGGATATAGCAGCTAATCGATTTGAAAAATATCGATATTTTATAATGGGTTAGAAGAGTAGTGCAAGAATTCGTGGAGGGGAGTTATAATATTATGAAAAATGTTGTAGAAGTTCATGTAAAAGTGGGTGCATTTTATTGGGAGGTATAATAGAAGGTCAAAGTTTTGCAATAGGGGACACACATTCAAATTAAATCAGTACAGAATTTATCAAAATTGTTTGTTTGTTAAAATTCTGACAATCCATCAAATTTTTTTCGAAATATTAAATATCATGAGTCGTTTAGAGATCAACAATTATATTCAAACAGCTTTACATTTTCTATATGAAACTACGAAGATTAGCGGACCTATACTTACCTTAGAGGTACACTCCCCCAAATAATAAACGGTACTCGAAAGAAAATGAATTGACTGATTAAGGTTTGATGGCATCATCCCATGAAGTCAGTGCTAACGCATTATCTAACTCTTTTAGGTGAGCTCTGATTTCATTGATAATAACAAGGATCGATTGTCAAGGGACCGGCCCAGCAGCCAATACGTTTTGTACCAAGTACCGTTTATTATTTGGGGGAGTGTACCTATTCATGACCTCTATGAGCTCTATGAGAAGTATAGAAACGAGTAAACATGAAACAAAACAGAAATGATAACAATTGACATAATATGTAGAAACAATAAAAACCTATCAGAGAAACAATACCATTGGGCGAAGGTAAAGTGAGTAGTGACGATGAATGAGGAAGAGTTGGAAGTATAAATGGTGAACAATACACAGAGGCAACTACACTGTATAATAGAAGGTCGAGTACCTGGCTCATTGTATAGTAGTAGTACATTTGCAAAATGATATATTTGAAAAATAATGCAAAAACAATAAAGAATTCCTTACAACGAAGTTTAACAAGTGTTTGACGTATCTATTTTAATGAAAGCTCCAATAACTGCAGGGATTTTTTTTAACGTTCTTCTGCTTTTAAAAGATAAAGAAAATACATTAAACAGATGCCGAATTTCTCGATATGCGATGTTGTCATAAACATTTGTATCAACAGACATCAATATTAGTATAAATTATAAAATGTTGAGAGAGCAAAGTTTATATAAATTGAAAAATATTTAAGTGAGACAATTTATATTAATGATAACATGTTTCAGTGAGCCAACAATTTATATAAATTGTAAAATATTTAAATGAGCCAACGGTGTATAAATTGAAAATGTTTCAGTGAGCCAATAATTTCTTCAATATGACAAAATGTGTCAGCCTTCATTTTATCTCCAAGACGCGTACTATTATTAGTTGAAGAAAAACTGTTAATATTTCAACAAAACCGAAAACCACTTTGAAAAATTCCATAATTATGATTCATTATAAATCTGACCCTTCCAATTATTTCTACAAAATATGAAAAATGTCAGTGCACCGAATTGTATAAAGGGGAAAATGCTTAATTGATATAATGTTATGAAATGTAGAATTCGTATGATTTTAACTATGCTATGAAGAACCTTGAAGACATTTTTTAGAAATGTTTCACAATAAAGATTTTGCATGAATATTATTAGAAAAAAAACGATGTAAATTCAATGTTTATATGAATGGCAATGATAATAATAACGATTTGATTTTGTATGGAACGATTTCATTTTTTATAGTAAAATCATATTTTTCTAGGACAAATCCTAAAGATAGGTATAATGAATCATTCATAATGTTGTTGTTTTTTTTGTGGGGGGGGGGGGGGGCAGTGTATTATTTAACACTATTCTAGAATATTTGTACACATAATTTAGTACTGAGTAATTATGTAAGTGTGCGTATCTATTAGAACGTATACCTATTAATGTAATACGCACCGCCTTCTTCAAGCACTCTCTCTGTTCTCAAGCACTCTCTCTGTTCCTGGGAACAGAGAGAGTGCTTGAAGAAGGCTGTGGATTATGTATTGTATTTAGGTCCAACTATATATTTTTGTAAATGCATGTAATTAATAATGACCTATATGTGTACATTATTTTGTACTGACATTGACTTTGCTCTCGTATGAAAATGAAATCATGTCTGCAATTACAATGTTCTTCAATGTTTCCCCGAACTCATTGCGGCTGTGCTGTTTTGCTCTTGAGTGTCTGCGCTGGCAGCGCCTCTCTCGGATTATCTCGAGAATTAATTATGCCCCCCACGCCGCAAGTCATCTCGAAATCACTCTCTTCGCATTTCTTGTTTTAGATTATTTAATGATACCCTTTAGAATAGTATATGGAAGCCATGTTTCTTTTATCCCCACGTCTGCACCTCGCTTTGTCTTTTATCCCCACGTCTGCACCTCGCTTTGAAAGACTAGTTTTGTGCGCAACTATTAAAAGTAATTGTGGTGGAGGTGCCGTGCAATTGAAAGCTCAGAAAGTTAGAAACATATTTTCTTTAAAACGAATCATCTCCAATAATTACTTAAGTTTAAAACATTTTGTATGCAATACTATTATACTGAATGTATTCGATAGGTGGGCTACTTTGAAATAATACATATTATAGTTTTTTTAAATTTGTACGTTTAAAGTTCTGGATGGGCTGCATTTTATCACAGGGAGTATGGATATCCGAGAGCTTGTTAGGGAATATTTTGCTAATTTAAAGTGGATTTAGGCACATATACCAAAGCTATTATTATTTATTATTATTATTATTATCATTAAAAGGTACATAATAATATTAATTTATATATTTTGCCATTACTTTTAAAAATAAGATTGTTTCAATAATATCTGTTTAGATTCAACTAAACTTTTATCAACTGGAGGAAACATACTGAAAATATAGAGGAGACAGACAAATTCAACTAGAGGAAATGATATTACAAATAATTATATATTTTATTCTTTACATGCATCATTCCCTCCATCGGTATAAATGAATCACAGTCTGATTTCCAAGAAATCTCAAAGCGGCAAAATAAAATAACAAATGATTGTTATTACCACCACGATTTCATCTTTCGGTCTTTTTAAAATCCCCGGACTTCAATCCAACACTCAATCGTCATCATACGATCACATTTACTTCATCCGTTTCCGACTTGTAATAGTGACAATCCAGCCACCCGCACATTGGCACACCTGTAATCAAGAGAGACACAGACAGTCTCCCAGCGTCTGCGGTCGATAGAAGAAGGATGCGACAGGATGTTTGCGGTCGCTTATTAGACACACGAACATCTATGATCGAATGGAAGGCGACAAACTCCGAAGAACCATGGCATTAATTGACATATCGGTGGTGAACGTTTCGTGTTTTTTATTGTCTTCTTCTTTCTAGACCCCAGAGGACCTGGAAATGTTGTCACGAAGAGGTGTAAAATTAAACTCTTGTACTGTGGAAGTTGTTTGGTACAGTCTGTTCATGTTCATTGAGTTCATTGAGTCCGTGAGAGGTTTTCATAGAATTTAGGTATGCTAAAAAACTGAATATGTATAGCCTATAAGTATGACATTTCGTGTGAAACTCATACTAAATCAACAAAATATTATGTTATGAAAAGAAAACTCAAATGTTGATAAAATTAGCAGAATAGTCTATGATCCATAAGTTTTTACTAAACACTAGGTATATTAAATATTAAATACAAAAATATACAAAACTGTCTGTCAATCGTACCAAACAAAAAATTGTCAATCGTGTTGTATTTGCAAAATGATCTTTCAGCATATACTAAACATTTTGTTAGAAGCAGTTTAAATTCACGAAGCTTAAATCCCCATAAAAAAACACTCCGTGTAAAAATACCAGCCAAGTCTCTTTAACAAAAAAAAATAGAAGAAATCTAAAAACTCAGCACTGAAAAGTAGTGATATCAAAAAATTGGCCAAGTCAAACTTAATTTGAAAAACCAAAATATACTTGGCGCATCGGGTATTAATCTAGTATAGAAGTATATGCCAAAAATCATATGTACCTAAATATATATAATATACCTATAATGCCCTTAAAAACGATGCGCCAAGTATATTTTGGTTTTTCAAATTAAGTTTGACTTGGCCAATTTTTTGATATCACTACTTTTCAGTGCTGAACTTTTAGATTTCTTCTATTATTTTTTTTTTGTTAAAGAGACTTGGCTGGTATTTTTACACGGAGTGTTTTTTATGGGGATATCACAATTTTTTTTAGTTTATTTAAACAATTTGTAACACATATCGAAACAACAATGACTAATTCCTTTAAAAAAATAAGCCAGTTCCAATTTGGTTACTAAGAAAAGTTGCGTTTGGTACCAAAATAATGCTTAAAGTGATATTCTATGAAGAAAAGCGAAAGATTTGTTCCAATCGGTCCAGCCGTTTTCGAGATATGGCATCACTTCCGGTTATCAAAATGGCGGCTGAAAACACTCCACGTAGAATTTGTTTATATAAATGTTTTGTATCATTATAAACCTTGTGAATAAGTAGTTATTGTAGTAAGAGGTGATTAAAGTCTGATTTTTCATTTTTATGACGTCATTTCCGGTTTCAGTAATAGTAAATTTCTGTTTAGACTATTGTATTTTCATATATATGACCGTCCGAATAGTTTGACGCTAGTTTCGTTCCGATCGGTTAAGCCGGTTTCGAGATATGACGTAATTTCCGGTTTCAAAATGGCGACTTCCGGTTGGTTTTATAAAAAGGCACCTCAGACGCCAAAAGTGCACATGTGGTAAAAATTTCAGATCGATCGGTTCAGCCGTTTAGGCTGTGGCGGTGATAGCGGTGTTTCCTGATATCTGAATCATCATCATCTAAAGAAGAAGAAGAAGAAGAAGATGAAAGTGATGTAATTTCACTGTTTTCACGGCCCTCTAGCTCGCAAATGGCATAATCTTTTGTTCCCAAATTTGGTATATGTGGTGGGGTGGGCCATAGCTCGAAATTAAGATATTTCACAACAATGTGAGATTTTCCAATTTTATGATCCAGTAGGCCGAAAATGCCATGTTGTTGCTTACAGTAAAAGTGTTTGGTCTGCTCCTCGGTTTATTAGGCATTTACGGTATGTTGAGTGACTGTGAGTGTACAGTACGACTTGGCTGGGTGGAGTGACCGCTCCACTAGATTTAAAAATAGTCCGAATTAGAGAGAAAACAATGATTTTGAAAATATTTTCTGCTTGTACAAAGACAGTCCATGCTTTCCTTTATGCCCAAATACAGTATTAATTTAAAAAACGAATAGTTATCACAAGTATCTCGATAGGCCAATGTCCCAATGAACGAACTATCGTGATGTCCTTACACTTGCTGCTGAATTGCTCAACTTGCCCCAAGACCTTTGCGGTTTCCCAGAGTTCCATTGTTTGCCTAATAGTTTCTGAATCTGTCATGATTGGATGACAACTGTCGCAATGTCATTTGCCCAAGGTGTAATAACCAAAACAATAACCTCTAAAACACTATTTCATTATGTAGTGAAAGGTCATTAACAACAAAAACAACCTTGACCTCCATAGCTATTGATTAGTTTAATTTCACTGGGCGTAATCATTTGTTTTTTTTCTGAATTTTCACGTTCGGAAGAATCGAGAGCAAAAAATACACCGTTTATTCATCATACGTTCGTTCTTCGTTATTAAAATATTACCGCCAACCCTAAGTACCCAATTACACTTGATTGACACATTCTAATTGCCTCAATCTACAAAACACCGCACTTGTTTTTGACATTTCACTCAAGCTTAATAACTGAAACATCGAGTGACGTATATAAATACGTAATCTTCACTGAATTTAACTCTACTGGGGGATGAAAAATCCATTCGCAACGAATGAAAAGCCTCCAAGTTTAACCCCTTCTTCCCTCCCACAACCCTTCACAACGCGGGGGTCGGTTTTATAAAGTGACTGGATTTTCAACCCGACTATTTCATTGTAAATTTAAAATTATCTCCGCAAAAACCTCTCTGAATTGTGCATCGATTGGGCTGCTAATTACAACTGACTTACGAGCCGCCATGATGGAAAAGGAAAATTAGCCTCATATCTCACCCCATCCCCCCACCCCCCACAGTCAAAATCATTTATAATTTAATTACTTAAGCGTATAAAAACTCTGCAGCAAATGCGTTAAAGCGCTCGCGAACCAAAGTGAAACGTGCCAATTGAGGGGGTGGGGTGGGGGGGGGGGGGGGGATAATAGGGGTGAAGGAAAAGGCGCATTGCTTTTAAATTAATAATCGAGCCAACTTATGGTCTGACGATTGGAGAGTTGAAAATGTTTTCCTGAATATAAACGTTTAGGAATTGGATTGACGAGTACAATCGGGAAATGTGGAAAAGTGATAATTTGTTTTGGTGGAGGTGCCGTGTTCATTAGTTTCTCATTTAGTTATACTTTGTTTATTTCCTTTTCTGAATATTCTTGAATTCCTTTCAATTCCTTTTTCTAGTATATTTCCACATTAAATAATTAATTAATACTTTTTATATCAAACCTATTTCTTTATAAATTCTTTATTTCAGAAAAGAAACAAATAGTTACAACATTATACAAATCAGGTATAATAATTTTTAAATGTTTCAAATACATAATATATTTTTTACTTAAGTTGCTCCTAAGTCCATGAAACTTTCGTTCATACAAAATCTTATTTCGCTGACACTCATCCCAGAACAGCGAACAAAAGCAAACTAATATGATATTCATTTTAAATCATACATAAATATGATATGCTACATCCTCAACCCTCCATCAAACCCCCCCCCCCCCCTTCATAAGAAAGAAACAACCCCCCTAATAAAAACTCAACAAAACAAGAATATAATAAACTATAGCGAAATAAAAACCCCAAGCCATTCTATTCTTCGGTCGTATATATAAAGTGCACACAAGTTTCATTTGTTGTTTTTCCACCCTCTGTTATCTGGTGGTCATGGTGAAACATTGATGCGCTCCAGCCACCCGAGTGTGCCAGAAGAAGATGGCTCGCCACTTGCCAGCGTATAGTTATCCACGTGAGAGCGGCATAAAAGATATGACGATACAGCCAACCACATCACTCCGTAGGAATAGACGAGAGCTTACAATTTACTAGAGAGAGAGAAGTCGCCAACAATGCCGTATATTTCTTTCAGAGACGTTTTATTTCATGGGGATATAGGTTTTGGTGAGGTACAGCTCGACAAGGGTTTGGAGTGACTTAGGGGGACAAGGTTTTGGGGGGTCTTATAGGAGTTCGACAGTGTTTTGGAGGGGACTTACAGAAGCTCGACAATGTTTTGGAGGGTCTTATAGGAGGACAGGGTTTTGGGGGGTCTTATAGGAGGTTGAGTTTTGGGGAGTCTTATAAGGGCTCGACATTGTTTTGGAGGGGACTAATAGGAGCTCGATAAGGTTTTGGGGAGTCTTATAGGAGCTCGATAAAGTTTTGGAGGGTCTTATAGGAGATTGATAAGGTTTTGGTGGCTCTTATAGGAGTTCGACATTGTTTCGGAGGGGACTTATAGGAACTCGACATTATTTTGGAGGGGACTTGGAGCTCGATAAGGTTTTGGTGGGCCGCTTATAGGAGCTCGATAAGGTTTTTGAGGGTCTTATAGGAGGTCGACATTGTTTTGGAGGGGACTTATAGGAGCTCGATAAGGTTTTGTTGGGACTTATAGGAGCTCGATAAGATTTTGGAGGGTCTTATAGGAGCTCGGCATTGTTTTGGAGGGGACTTACAGGAGCTTGATAAATATTTGTATAGGGGACTTAGGAGCTCGACAAGGTTTTGGAGGGACTTATTGTCCCCAGGTATTAATATACTTAGTATTATGGATTAATATAGTACAGTACTTTTAGGAGCGCTGCAAAAGGTTAGAGGGTGTTACCAGGAGTTAACAATTCGTTTTGGAACTGGAAGGATTGATGAGTTTGGAGCTTGATGGTTTATGACATTCTTGGTTCGTTGTTGCGGGCTGGATGAGATTTGAGGGATTTAGGTTTAGCTTGACAAGGTGCGGTGTGACATTATGTTATGGTTTAGTGATAAGGGAAATTATTATCATTATTATTGTGAGATGGACAGTAAGGAATTTTTATTTTTAAATTATTTTATAATTTCGTTGGTGATCGTTGGTCTATGGGACAATTTCTATTTGAGCGTTAGTGCAAATATTCATTCAATTGTAATTTACATTTGTATGCACTATAATAGATAAATTATAACATTGATGAAAAAATATAAAGAAGAATAATAAAAAAATATTAAGATAAATCGATTAATAAATTTGCATATACATAGCTATAATTAGCAATGGGTATACAGTATGAAAATCTGTTCCATAAGAAATTCTTATGCAATTTTAATATTTGTATTATTTACTGATATTAGTAAACTACTTTTACCGCTGGTAGAAATATTTATTCCTACTAGGAAAACGCTCAGTGTAACGCGTTGATGAGCGAGCACAGAACATGCAACATCCCCATAGTAACGATGCACGACACGGCACAAGACGATTTTCTCTGGAATTTTTCAATCTCCATAATACTCTGGATGAATAACAGATCCATTGTGTCGTGAAGTCTTACTTACATACCTTCTCCAGAAATCTCTGGTGACATCCCATACTAAACTCGTAAAATTACAATTAATACTTGACTGATTGGGCTTACAATGTGTAAAATTTAATATTAAGTTGGTCTTGATCACCATGCAAAATTTGAACTTAATGTGAACATTTTGATTGTCGACCAATCAGAAGACATTATTTAAACTTAAACCAATTAGAGGATTTGGCCTTCGTACTGCATCCGATTTTATGCGCTAGCTCAAAAATGCTTTAATTTTACTGTACATTGTGGATAGCTTGGCTGCTCTACAGGCCTTGCCTTGGAACAGAAGCTTAAAGAAGGCAGGAATGACAATTTAGTATACATTTTTCAAGATTATGGAATAAAATGACCTTAAAATGACAAAACTTTTGAAAATAACGACAGATTAGACTGAAAATTGGCAAAAATACCTAAAATGTTGGTACCAATGACCACGCGAAGTTTTAAGTTGATCGGTCAATCTGTTCTAGTTTAAATGTCAAAAATCACATGAAAAATGGTTTTAAATTTGAACCAATAAGAGGATTTGGCTGAAACTTTTTATGATTGGGTACAATATTGGTTGCAATGTTTTTGCTAAATTTCAAGTTGATCAAAGCAACCAATCGAAAGATATTTTTTTTTAAATTTGAACCAATCACGGGAGCCCGTTCAAAAACGATCCCAGGGACCGCATAGAGTACGTTAGTATGTGTACAAAATTTCAGATCGATTGCTTGAGCGGTTTGATCTCGGCAGTGCCGACAAAAAAAAAAAAAAAAAAAAAAAACACACAGAGAAAGTGCCATAAGAGTACCGTGGTGACGCTCGCTCCGCTCGCTCAACAACCTTATCGTAAACAAAACAAAGAAAATATCTAGCTGATGATTTTCTGCAATGGAATGAAAAGTCTGATGATAATAACAAAGTATTGACGTACTTGTACTTTAAAATTGTTTTTTAATGAAGATGGTCTGAATACGACATTAAATAGAACATCACACTGCTGTTAAATAACCGTCTCAACAAGTGTTATTCAATTGTTCATGTTAAAAGGTGTGGCATTTTGATCTGGCTTGGCGAGAAAGAAGGAGAACTCTGTGAAAGTTGTGAGCCTATAGCGGGAGGCAACTCCTTTATCTTGAAAACTTGAGTACGCTTTAGGTTTAGATACGGTTTGAGCAATTTATATATCTCGCCTCGCCTAATAAAGGATTCATTCGTCTTCTTTCTTCTACAGTCTCCTTCGTGCAGACTTCGAAATATAGACCTCCTTTTTTTGTTTCGAATACTCCACCTCATTTACTGAGACTTGAGAGATTTTTGGTGATTCAGACTTTGGTTTTATGGAGCTATAAGTATACCTTGTCTGATATATTGAGACATCCTAATGCCTTCAATTAAATCCTCATTTCCTGAGACTTTGTAATGTAAGTCTTATCTGACTCCTGTGACTGTTCCTGTGACTTTGTAATATAACTCTTATTTCCTGAGACTTCGTACTACCTCCACTTAAAGTCTCATTCCCCAAAACTTTGTAATATAGACCCTCACTTTAAGTGTTATTCCCTGAGACATCGTAATACAGACCTCCACTTAAGCGTCCAAATACAGACCTTCACTTACATTTGTCTAATTTCCTGAGACTGCAACACATACCTCCCATTTGAAGTCTTATTTTCCGGGAGATAATATAAATAGACTTCATTTACTGAGACTTTGGAATATCTACCTCAACTTACAATATAATTCACAAAAAAGAGATTATTTCAATATTCTTCATACCTTCAATTGTGTGTGTTTTATTTTTTAATCTTCAGTATATTATAATGTTCACTTTACAGATATGTGTAGTCTCATTGACAGGGACTCACGGCATTATTATAGATGCTTTACCTATGATCGATTTTAGAATAATAGAGGATATTTTAGTGGATAGGATATATTTTAGATTGGGACGTACGAATCTTTTATCCAAAATAGAACATGTATTGTTCTAATTTGGTATGAGAGCATTGACCTGATAGGGTTATTTTTATATGTTATTATTTTTATATGCTCTTTTCCAATGTCGGTAAATTGATTTTGTAGCCACTGCTGAGAATGAATGCATATGCTTTTACAATCGATAAATCCACTACAGTCATGTTTTAATGTCTCCACATTTTATACCTATGAATAGTAATCTTCATAGTCATATGACCATAGATGTTTCTTCACCCTTCCGACTAATTAAGAAAATGTTAATTAAGAACACTTATTTAATAATGAGTTCATTCTACGACCATTTCAAAGACAGAATGATTACAACTTCCAAACCTAAATGAAGGACATTTAAAGTCAAGCGGAGAGCTTTCAGCCCTTCAACTTCCTCCTACCACGTTACATTCCGTAGAATGATATCTGAACTTTTCCTAAAGGTCTATTTTTTCCAAGTTTCGGTTAGCTGCGATATATTCACCTGCCTAGAATACAAATCGGAGTGTGTTTGCAACTTAATTTCGTTAGCTTTGTTGACCCCATGGTTGGCGCACAATACAAAACGATGTTGCTTTTTTCCAGCCCCCTCATCCTCCACCCCCCAGGAACGGTGGGAGTAAGTGGGTTGGTGTATAGTAGTACACGGGAGGGGGGGGGGGGGGATTCCCTCGTGGGTTATTTCAAATGCCTGGGTCTATTCTGTGCAATACGTTTGTATACCCTAACCGAGTTACTTCTCTATATCACCATTTGTAAACCGTACCATGGTGTAACTCTACTAACCAAACAAATAAAATAGAAATGAACTTGCCCTTTGGTTTATTCTGTGCTTTATTTTCGAGGTAATATAAAGTTTTGTAGGAAACATATACAGGGTGGAGAAGGGAGGTTTTGAAAGGGCAATGGGATCGAGGGCCCGTACAATTGATTGAGCATTTTTGATTTGTCATTATTGACAAATTATTTGTAAGATAAGGTTTAAAAATTTGTAAAATTACCTCATTTTAATTTTGTTAGTGAACTATTTTATAGTGACTAAATTATATAAAACTGTTATATAAAACTGTTTTTAGAGTTCAATTTTTTTTTATTTTTTTTTACTTCTTTGACTACTATGACAAATAAAGACACTTACAATGTGCAATTTAATACACTGTAAAAACAATAATTAAAATGATTAAAACATTCGTGCCTGCTTTCGTCCAGAAAATATATTTTTACAACCGTTGGTAGTATTCAATACCAGGATCCCTGAAATAATTTACAAGTGTGCGCGGGGTGGTGGGGGAGGCGGGATGTTTTGGGGAGAGGGGGACCTAATCTCCGAGTAATATTCTGGTATTGTTACAAGTAATCCCTGGGGGCACAGCCCAGGCGGGGGAGGGGGGGATGAATGTTGCGAGGTTAAGGCGAGATTTACTTGAATACAGATAGGGATGCTGTGTATGTGTGAGTGTGTGGAAAAAAATAGAAAAATATAAAGTTTTTGAGATATTTTTTAAATTTTGATTTTAGTTGTGGGAAATTATTATGACATAGGTTCCCTTCTATAGGTTGTTACTATTTTTTATTCTAAACATCGATTATACTAAACATGATTATTTGCATTACTGAGCAAATCAATGGCCTAAAAACTGATTCAATATTTTTAAATTCATAATAGCTTCACCCAATATATTTATGAGCTATGGTATTGTATAAAAATCATTAATGTTGATGCTATTGTTTGTTGTAATTTTGTTGTTTCTACTTTTTTGTAATGTATTTATTTTGTTTATATTACTGAGTCTGATAAGGAACACTGTAAACTGAAACTGAACTATAGACAGGTATCTAACTGCAAATTATTTAAGTAATTATTATTCAGTGAAGTTCTTAATTTCTGACATCATTTTCTTTCAGACCATATTTAATGTTTACGCAATATTTGGCAATTATACTTCGATTTCATAAAATTATATATCGATTCTTAAAATTGTAAAATATCTACTACTGAATTTTAAGGAGTGAAGCAATATTCTCAACTAACCTCCAGGATTTCTTTCAATCCATGTTTAAATGTTTTGTATGATTACATTCGATATTCACGCTGCAATCATAACATTAACACTCAAAAAAATATAAAAGTAATGTTTTTATTCTGCTGCTCAAAAATGTTACACCACTTCAGACTCCGAAAGCAGCAATTCGGTGTTGCTAATTTGAGAATTCATCCCCTCCCCCCCCCCCCCCCCCCCCCCCCCCCCCTCGCACACAAGTACCCCCCCTCTACCCTATAACACTTGTTATTCATTGGCTCGCCGATCCCTGCTAACTTAACTAGCGTATAATCAACGTTATAATTAAAGTCTGCTAATCATTTATATAGCTAATTAAATTTCCCTTGTCGTAAATCATAATTAACGGTCTTGAGCTATTTGCAAACCAGCGCTAAGTTATATTGTATAATATATTTACCTATTAAATTACCTGACTGCAATTTGCTCTGCCTCATTCAAAACTTAGAACATTCAGTTGTATGAAATTTATAACCCCAATTGTCTATTTAATACATCAAGAATATAAATAAGCTATATATAAGATTTTAATTTCATATTACTGTTTTCACACATTGGAAATGTAGCATGTGACTATGAATTACTAAATCAGTAGCCTGTCAGTCAACTGACAAGAAGGTGAGTATCCACATAAACAAGCTTCATTATGTATAATATGCTATTTATGTGTTTTATCGTAATAGATTTTAAGTTGTCAGGAAAAAACTTTAAAGTATAGATTACTTAAAAGTTATAAATTTGTATTCTCATTGTATTTGCATTTATACATATCTCTCAGTGGCCTTTTTATGTGGATTTTATTCCCCTTTTCTCGTGGCACAGATTCAATAAATCGTACTCGTTGATCAGGGCAAAAGTGACTATTTTTCTCGATGTACCTTTTCGACAAAGCATTGACGATTTTTCGAAAATCGATACAATCAATATGATAATGTTAGGAGAACTTTTTGCCACGAATCATCATGTTCAATTACATATAATGTCAGCCATTTAGGGGTTTCAAAAATCATACATGAAAAACCATTTAGGGCAAATCGTGACTAGATTCAAGGTCACACATTTCAATTACAATTTAAAATTTTATTTATTTTACAACGATTCATAAGTGTTACAATTTTATTAAGTAGGTAACAGATTAAAAGCTACAGCGTTCAATTTAAGTTGATGCAATCATTCCCAAGGACATGTGTAGGTAATAATGTGAGCTTCGGTAGAAAGGGAAGATTTTACAATGCCAATCAGTTGCAAAGACGTTTCAAAAACTATATTGCTGAATCAACTTCGTACATACAGGTAGTAGAGGTACTTTCTTCAATTTGTTAGAGAAGACCAGATGTGGATCCATTTCAATGATTCTTGAGGTGAGCTAGAGAAGTAATAATTATGTCTTCATTCCAATATATTTGTAATGGTGACATCAGTCATTTTGTAAGAGAATACTTCAATATAATTGCATTTGTTGACTTTAGTCGATAGAGCTTGATAACATAATTATAAAAGTGTACGCCTCAAAATCATTGAAATTCACATCGGGCCTTCTACTTCTGAGGTACTACAGATTCTGTAAAGGGAGACAACTAATTTCCCCAACTGAGCTGTCAAATAATGTCAAATAATTCATCAAATACTCTCTCAGCATTGAAATCCTGAAATAAAATAATAACGAATAGAGCAAAATTAATTATTTGGGCTATATAGGTACACTCGAACAAATAATAAACGGTACCTCAAAGAAAAGGATTGTCTGATTAAGGTTTGATGGCATCATCCCATGAAGTCTGTGCTAATGCATTATCTATCTCTTATAGGTGAGCTCTGATTTCATTGATAATAACAAGGATTGATTGTCAAGGAACCTGACCAGCAACCAATCAGTTTTGTGTTTTAATTGGTTTGAGTGTACATATTATAGGTAATTATCAGCCAAAAAAGAGCATGTTATTTTGAATTGCCTCTAAAACTGATTTGGAATACATATTCTTGCCCACAACACTCAAGTGCCCCATCATGAAAAGGGAAGTGATCTGTGAAATAGCCTGTACTATTGGTACCTATCGAATGGCAATACTTTTATAACCCGCACAACGACCAAAACCCCTTAATTAATGACATACCAAACTGTAACTAAGTAAAATAAAGATTCGAGATAGATATAAAATAAATAGACCTTTTAAAATTCGACAATCTTAGCAATTATAATTCCGAGACAGAACTTGAAATACCAAAATGGGCAATGTATTTTATTTTTATTTTATTTTTTTACCATGAAAGTCGTGCACGGTCGTATAAAAATATGTCCCCAACATTTGGAAACATGAAATGTCCATTATACTAAAACAAGACCCCCCCTCCCCCCCTGACTCATCAACTGCACCTCCACAGAAGTGTTTCGAGTTAACGAGTTATGTCAGCTAAGATAACCCGCGCGATTTCAAACTATCGGAACGTTCCAAATCACCTGCCTAAAAATATAAACAGACACTAGAAAATATAGTGGGTTATAGTTTTGATAAGGTTTTATTGTTGAGATATGTTAAATTGTTTGGACTGAATTTTGGTGGTAAGATAGGGTTGGTTATTAAAGTGGTTAACAGTTTCTTTAATCATGAGCCTGCAATTATAATAAATTAGTTAAACAGTTAACTAATTATGTAGGGAGGCATCAATTGGTGTCCCCAAGAAGTCATTTGCCAGGGGGGGGGGGGGCAATCTCCTTAATCATAAAATGTACAATGCTGGAATACAACTTCAATGATGAGAAGTTTTTGACCAGAAAACACTATCAGTTTCGTTAAGGGGACGGGGGGGGGGGGGGGGGGCACAGCTGACCTCACAGACGGGTTTTAATTTTAATACAATAGTACCAATTTTGGGAACCTGAAATGAATGTTCACAAACATTCATTCAAACATTTTGATGTTGGATCAAAATGAAAATAACATATAATATAAAATGGGGTTATCAAGTGGAAATGACGAATTTACAGGGTTTATCTGTAAATAATGTTTACGTACCAGTACCGTACAGTTTGTAGTGATGGTGATGTTAGAAAATTTTTAAGAAAGAGAACAAATTAAAAAATATTAAGTGGGGTGAAAACGCTTTTACCACACAAATAAATCACAAGAAATTTTAATACTGAAATTAAATTGTTTGCACAGAAGAACTTTGTCTAGTAAAATTCCTTGTGATTTTGTTGAGTATTTTAAATCGATCTGGTTATTGTATTATATACGTAGTTTAATCATAACTATTTACAGATATTTTAAACACCCTATTTATTAACATTATGGGCATTTAATTAAAAACAAGAATTACAAGTTATTTACGTGATCATGTAGATATCTATTCTCAATATACTTCTTGATAATGATGAGTATACTCATCATTATCTTATATATAAGAAATGCAATCCTATTATTTAGCAGTAGATAATTTTATTCAAATTGCCTTGAAACCAGCCGATGTTTTTAGCTCCATCAGTACCAAGACTGTCGTAATTATTGAGTGTCATTTGTTTTTTATCTGATAGTTTAAAAGAAGTAATTCCCCAGTTTTACAAAAGCTTTTAACTGAGCCTCGTTTCCAAGTCATGTTTTCCAATAAATTAGAGTGAATTTAACGCGCGCCTGTCCCAGACAATCACTGCCGCCGACAGCTCGGTTTTAAAAGGTTCTTATTTCGTGCGGCCAATCAGCAAGGACACACTTGTGTCCAGTTTCATAGGTCACGTGATGACGCTGAGGAGCAGATGAAGCTGCGCCAGTTGAGAAGGCGTTGGAAAACAAAAGAGAGGATAAAAACTTGTAAAAATTGCAGTATCTTTCATTTTGGCGTATTTAAATTGGATCAAGTCCTGTTATCTGACAAGGGCATTGAAAATAATGGTGATTTTTATGATATTATTGAACTTTCAATATAATTAGTTGGTAATACATTTCTTTAAAGTAAGAAATTAAAAAAATATCATGTGAATTATACATTATTTAATGAAAAGTTTAAAACATCATGCAATTGTGCTCGAAGTTGAAATGTATACATCACACAATAGTTTTACTATGGGGAAAAGGCCAATTAATAGAATCTATAAAAAATAAAAATGATCCATTTCTTGACATTAATGCAATATCACAGCGTTCATTTTTAAACATTCAACTTATAATCTCACTTTTAAATTTGCCTGTTGGAATTTACTTGTAATTTTTACCTTACAAAAAGGTAAAAGCTCTAAAGTTCGTTGAGGTTTTTGTATCCAAGCGGACTTGCTAGCTGTCAACGTATCTTGGTATACCCAAGAAATGGATCCTTTTGTGTGGATTCCATACCACATCGCGTGGCACTACATCACCTATTGAGTTTTTATATCAAATATCAAAACTTGAAACAGAAAAACTTTGTCCCATCGTGTCGTGAATAATACTGTTTTATATCTTTTTGTTTGGTTGCTGCAAAAGTAAGAAAATGAATGAAGCTCTCACTAAAGAGTTTCGTTTCCTCACTGACACTAACATAAGCTGTCTAGATACCGGGTAGGAATCACGGCCAACTGGGTTGAGTGCGGGTAAGTTAAGTGTCCACTTGTTCCATGCTTGTTGTCACATGACCATGTAGCATGAGCACGCGCCCAGCCGTGACTTAGTGACTACTCCATGTCACAGCACGAGTACCTGCTGTAGAGGTTCAAACTCAAGCATGGTGGACATTCATCAGACAGTGAAATCATTCATAGTTGTCCATTTTAGGATTAGATGAGTTGCCTGGTTCGATGTGTTGAGATTTAGATGTTTTGCTGATTAGATGAGTTGGCATTTGGATTGAATATTTGATGAGTTGATGTTTTAGATTTATTGATAATTAGATGAGTGGTTTAGATTTTTGATGATTAGATGGGTTGAATTTCAGAATAGATCAGTTGATTTTTAGATTATTGCTTGCAACGTATGCTTGTTAGACGATTTTATTTATAATTTCCTAGCTATGAGATGAATGAACTATATTATCTGCAACATCAGAGAAGTGGAAAGAGGCCACACAAACTGTTCCAATCATCGGAATCATTATCCGATTTAAACAGATTTTAAGCTGTAAAATAGTCAACTTATAGCAGCAGCCCAGCATTGAAGCTCTTTGGAAACTGGAAAGCAGTAACAAATAATAGGAATGGACCACGATTATGTAGATTCTATTCCCATTCTCTCGAGGTGCTGAGTATTCGTATAATAGACGTTCTAAAACATAGAAGATAAAATAAAAGTTAGAGTTTGAAAATTATTCAAACAAATTATAACTGGAGTAGATCTCTGAACTTGGGAAGAAACCCACACATGAGCTTTTTGAAGCTTTATGGGCAACATGCAGATATGTTCATTTTAAAGTAATGAGTTTGCAAAAGACGCTATGAATGGCTGCGAGTGTATGAATGTAACGTCCCCTGCGCTTGTCGACACAAAAGACGCTATGAATGGCAATGAGTATGAACGTATAACGTCCCCTGCACAATGTCACACAACACCCTCACTATCAGGTATCGAACACGCGTGCATCCGCCAAGGCAACAAGGAAATGTTCAACACCGTTAACACTTCCTTAAGCCGCGTTAAAGAGACGCACTTCACTTAACAACACAGACAAATTAACTTCACTTAACACTGAGAGATTAAATGAGAAGCATTTCCGTCGTCAATTAAATACAGCCATTCACCGTTACCTCTTTTATATTGACTTGGCCGATATCAGTAGAGAAATAATATTTTTATAACCTGAAATAAACAACCAATGTTTTGAATCAAGATAATTATAATTAAACAACTTAAAATGCATCTTGAACAACTAAGTGAAACCGAATATAGAATAATATAAATTGAATAAATACGAAATTTGAATAAGTTGGAATTTCATTATCATTGTTAGATTACATTGTTCCATCTGTTTTAAAATCTTCTATTTGCATTCTTCAATAATCACCTTTATAATAATAGTTTATAGTTTTGCATAGAAAGCAATTGTAAATATCAATATTTTTATTTTATAACCAATCAACATTCATAATTCATTAGTTATTATTACATATAATGTATTTTTTTTATTAGTAAGCTGAATCGCAATGGTCAACCCTGTATTGTGGACAGCAGTCAATAAAATTTCAATTTCTCTAAAATATTATATATTCCATAGAATAATTTCGAAAAAAACATGTTATATTTATTAAATTGTCTCAGACTCTATTTTGAGTCTTGATCTATAAAACTGATCCGTCATAGTGTAATATTATGTAATATTATGTAATAAACGATGTTAAAAGCAATGCATGATATCTTGAGAAATTGACGTAATTTCTGAAAAGCGTTGAAATAAATAACGCAATTTGTTCGCATTCCGTGAATTGTGTTAGGAAATTACACATAAATGAAGTTGTACGAGTACATACCTTACGAATGTGATATAAACCGATAATATAATAAATTGATGGTATTTTAACGAGTTTGAAAGGAATGAAATCGAGTTGCGTGGGATAAATATTCGAACAATTTCTTATAATAACGAGGTGTATGACCAGGTGTCATGTTTCATTCAATTAGTAAAGCTGTTTATTTTTCAATCTTTATGCAGTTTCACATTAAAAACTAAATAGTTGTTTTAAAATACAGGTATGTACAAATACCTATAATTTATTTATACTGTTGTGCAAAATAGTAAAATGTTCAAAGTATGAGTCAACTGCCTCGAAAGTTAAATTGAAACGATCGCTTTCAAACTGTACAAAACTAAATGTAAATTACATAATCATGAGATATAAAACAATTGTTTAATATAAAACCAGATCCTTGTTACGAGTTTAAACTAGAACTATATTTCGTATAATTTCATGCCTCAGAACCATGTAAGTTATACTATAAACTAATCTAAGACATTTCGTAATAATGAGTTAAGCTAATCATTCTTCTAAGTACTTTCGAGATCATTATCGAGATTAAACAATACAATCCTTTTGTATCAGATTAAGTCCGCAATAAGCACGATCGGGGTTTCAAACCGAACATGATTATATTTCCAAACTTGTTTAGCTTATTGAAGAATAATTATGTCTATTGCATAAGACCAATCATCTATAATCAATGGTATATGTGGTTGAACAATTGGTTTCAATAGGTACAGTCATACGCATATCTAAATATTTCATATGAAATGTCAATAAAATGAATAGATTTTATTAGATCTTTGAAAGGGTTGTACACTAATAGCTTCTAAATTTCAAATAAACGTACACCGGGCCAAATAAACGGTACTGCTTTCGTCCATGGCAATAATATCTAATCATTTTTAATTCAAAACGACAAAAAAATTGTCAAATTATAGGTTTCGTTTTAAATAAGTCCCTCGATGGTGATGTGCCTCTTGCGCATGGTTGGATGAAGTCAGGACGTCTTTGTCTTTGTTCAAATGATATAAATTGTAGGGTATTTACCAGCAGTGAAGCAGTCTTTTCCGTTCTCAACCAAGCGGCCATTTTACTAAGATGTTATTAGAGTTTATAGAGAACCTAAAATGGTGAGAAATAAAACAAAAACGTTTTATGAGAGTCTATGATTTAACCAGTCTGGTTTTATAGTGTACCTATATCGTTTCTTGTTAAAATATAATTGACTTTAGTTGTAAATTGTGCGATGGTAGTGAAATTCTTGACAATTTTATCAATGATTTTATTAACCAAATCCAGATTAATATAAAAATATATGAAATTTTTTAAAATCACATTAATTTCGTTAATTTATATCTTTATAATATTTTTATTTCTATAATTTCTTATTTACTATTGCAGTCTCAAATTAAATTAACTTTTTTACTAGTTCAGATATTACAAAATGGATTTAAATATAATACAAATATATAGTATTTTTATATTCTCAACATTTTGTATCTTGAAGGGCAGAGGAAATCGACCCCAAGACCTGGGGAATAAATCTAAAATAACTCTAAAAGCAATGCATTTCGGAAAATATAACCAACAAACCTTAGGACAAACCTTAGGAACCTAAGAAAATATAAAAACCTTAGGCGGTTTAAAAAACTTATTATTGTTAACCTTATTGACCTCATTATTTTTATAAAAACCTTATAAAACTTAGGAAATAAAACAAAATTGTTATATTGTAATTATTTCGTTCTTAGTTCACGATAAATTATAAAACAAGACAATTCTTTGAACTACTACGTATACACTTAGATACTTATTATTAGATAGTACAATTATTTGATTTCTTCCATTTAATTTTTCAATAGTCCTGAAGTAGTCCTGTGAAACAGAACGAAATATTGTACTATCTAATAATAAATAAGTTTACGCAGAAGTTCAAAGAATTGTCTTGTTCTATAAAACTGTTATAAAAAAATATAATAAAATATTTTTTCCTCATCCCCAAAAAAGTCGAGTGACAAATTCGTGACAGAGCTTCGTCATTCATCGAAATCATAGCTCCGTTTTGATTGTGAAGAAATAATATCAAACAGTCACGAAAACTCATTTTGTCTCGAACCTTTTCTTTATAAGAGGATGTGAAATTACGTCGGTCGGGCCCAGACATCATTTCCCATGAGCTCCCCACAAAAACAAAAAGAACCACGCCTACCTATTTCGATTTAAACGTATGTCATAAAAAAATGATTCTTCTACAAACTTACATTAAAGTTAAAAGAATAATTCGTTATATTCTCGTATTGTAAAGAAAAGGAAGAGATATATAAAACGTGATTGCTGAACCTAACTACAGAGCTATCAAAGATGGTTACATGACCAATCTGTAGATCAAGAAATAGCCTCGTTTTAACTTACTACATCTACCAGGTTCCAAGATAATGCACCGAAATAGATTAATTCCAAATTAGATGTCAGTACACATGATTTTGACCCAGGAAATGCAGGGAAATCATTCTAAAATGTTATCTGCAAAATATTTAAATTTATAATGAGAATAATACATTGCAGCAATAACCATTTAATTGGCTGAGAAAATTTGCAAAATAAGCCGAGGTTATGACTTACTATAAATAGATAGCCAAATGTAATAAATTCTGGACCTCATGGAGTAGAAGGTCCGAAGTCCATTTTCTCGATGTTGGGTAGCAAACTTTTTGAATCCATTCCATATTAATTACTAGGAAAACGCTCTGAGTAACGCGTTGATGAGCGAGCACGGATACGCGCAACACCTCGAACCGAAATTATGTTTATCGAAAATGTCCTTAAAAGCCAATAATTCTTGAATTTCGTCACAGACTTGTATGAAAATCTCCAAAAATTCCTAAAATATTGGTCCCAATAACCACGCAAAGTTTTAAGTTGATTGATTGAACATTTATGATTGAACGATTCCTTGTTAATTTCCAAAAATCACAGGATATCGTTCAAAAAAAATTTAAACGGTCATAACAGTTTCATAATATACGTTTGAAAGTTTCTGCTCTAACAACCTTGAAGTGAAGATTCGAAGATGCCATGAAATATGAAATTCGAGAAATATGATAGCCAACACGCAAAATATCCGTAAACTGTCAATAACTTTTGAATTTAAACACAGTTTAGTCTGAAAATTGTCAAAAATACAGATAATGTTCGACCCGATGACCATGCAAAATTTTAAGTTGATCGGTCAAACGGTTCTGGTTTAAATTTTAAAAAGCACATGAAATATTTTTTTAAATTTTAACCAATGGGAGGATTTGGCTGAAAATTTGTAAAATAAGAGACAATGTTGGTCCTAATGACCATGCAAAATATAAGGTCGATCACATTTGTCTAAGTCCATTTTCATTTTTCAGCCTATCAGGAGATGTTTATTTAAATTTCAACCAATGAATGGATTTCAAAAAAATTAGGGTCTGCAAACAGAGAAGGTTGGTTTTACATATGTGGAAAATTTCAGATCGATCGGTGAAACGGTGCGACCTGTGTATCGGCTATTAGCAGCCAAAAAAAAAAAAAAAAAAAAAAAAAACAGAGGTCCGTGCCAAAAGAGCCAAAAGGAGACGCTCGCTTCGCTCGCTCAAAAAATTGACTGATGTCAACAAATACTAGTAATATTGAAAAAATATCTTTCAACATAAGATAATATGTCACCATTACAATGATTGGATAAGGCAGAATTACCTTTGTTTTTGAACTCATCTCAAGAATCTTTGCAATGGATATCGGGCCTTCTACCTCTGAGGTACAGAATGATACATAAAGGTTGAGCTTTTTCAAAGAGAATAGAACTAAATGACATGGAAACAATTGTGCACTTCTTGATCACACGCATGTTCAGAGGAAAAGTTAACAACAACTTGATGGCAGCTATTACAATATCTTGTTCAAAGTTCATGAAATGCCAGATTATGTGTTATTTCCCTCAATGATTTTGAACTATTGGACGTAACCTTCATTACAACAACTGTTTAAATTGAATGCAACTTGCCTTTCACTTAACATTTGAATAAATGTTTTATCGCTTCTAGTCGAAAGAGTATTGCGATTTGCGTTTGCTTTTGATATTATGCAAATACATTTTCCTGTA
The DNA here is from genome assembly GCA_934045905.1 of Leuctra nigra. Classification (NCBI taxonomy): domain Eukaryota; kingdom Metazoa; phylum Arthropoda; class Insecta; order Plecoptera; family Leuctridae; genus Leuctra; species Leuctra nigra. The sequence goes on along the minus strand of OW203767.1, from coordinate 22,786,749 downwards.
GAATGTATTACTATACGAGGAAAAATAATTCAATAATTCAATAATTCAGAAGATTTCAAGTTGAGATAAGGAAAAAAGTTCATCAAAACGGGTCAAAATTTAAATACAACAGAAATTTATTTTAGAAGATACTATTTCAAACCAGAAAGTTCAACAATGTCCACACTATGAATACCACAATGTAATTACCACCAGTATTGAACGATCTGTCTACATATCATGTAGCAGTACTTTGTATTGTAAACCACTCTCTCTGGGCTCCTCGGGGGGCGCACGTAGCTGCCATTACCCGGCCGCAATGTCGACTATACGATGATGATGACGATGATGATGATGATGATCATTATACGTGACATCACGATAAAGCATTGAGACTCCAGAGGCAGACAAATTGGGGGACGTGAGTTTTGGGTAACCATTTTTTACTCTTCGTACCTAAGTATGGAATGATTGTTCATTTAAATTCTTTCTAGTTTATATGAGGAGTTTATATTGTTACCCGTTAGACTTGTATGAAGTACTTGCACATGGTGTATTATAGAGGAATGTAGTGTGCTCTGTATTGCATGTACTTTATGTCTGAATCGATTGGAGTAATGCTTTTTGTTATAATTTCAGAGAGTTCAAGTATACATATTTTTTATTCGTTGTTTGAATGCTGGGATGGTGATGAAGAATGGTGTTAGATGGAAGTGGTACCTTCCCAGCATTTGCCCCAAGATTGACGGAAATTATAAAGAAATTATTTGGCAGAGTTCTTGGACTATAAAATTTCAAAGGATGACTGTCTGAGCAAAACTTATCAAACTAGCAAATAGTATGAGCAAAATAAATTCAAAATGACGAATCTATTGACTATGGATGTGTAAGTTTTTACTATAGTGTCAGATTTTGTATTTAATTTAATTTGTGCATAATTTCTTCTAAAAACAAAAATATTGAATGGGTACACATTTGAGCCAGCTTTATCAAATATCTACACTATGACACATGATCCATGATGTATTTATTAACTGATTTGTGGACACTTCAAATTTTTTAATTAATAGGCTTAAAATCAGTTGGTATACATATTTGAAACCCATGAATTCCACGCAAAAAATGCGTTTGAATACCTACATTCTAATTATTTCGATTTGTAATATATTTTGGCATTATAATTGTGAAATTATTTTAACCATGCACAAATATGTAATGTCAAATTGTTTCTTTAGCATAGTATAACTGGATGGAACCTAAGTGTAAATTCATAAAATAATTTTCGTGCCCAAATAGATAGTTTTCATTTTGTCTTCAAATCATGAACATCGTGATGGCTCCTTCTTTTTTCGATTTCGTAATAAAAAAAAACTCCCTGGACAAAAAACGATAGAGATTGCTGTCTATAGATGAAGGTTGAGCAAGATGTAATTATTACGATGAAAGCGAGGAGTGTGATTGGTTAAGAACATGATTGTCTGGACAATGGGTTAGCCAATAAGAAGTCAGTGTTAAATAATTCATATATGTTATGGAGTAGAAGGCATCCATTGTCTGTACAGTGAGGGGCAAAAGTGAAGTCATGGTTTTAATAAGAACGTAGCCAGAAGTGACGGAATCATTTGAAGCGTTATGAATAACAATTTACTTCCCTTTACTCAATTGCATTTTCAATCTTGATAAAAAAAACGCAATTTTCTAAGCATATGTCATTATTTAAATTGGACTATCTTGGTTACACAAATGTAACAAATCAAAAGGGGAAAAATGACAAACAAATAAAACTTATGAATATTATATCCAAAATGGTAAAAAGAGAAAAATGTATGACAATGTTTTTCTAAAACTTATTTTACCTTTTGTAATACAAACGAAGTACGATAAGCATTGTACTTAAATCAAACTTTATTCTTTAGGTTGCGTCCTTGTTGATGTAAATAATTCGAAATGAATTATAGACTATCGTTATTAATTTCGACAAAACCATTATTATTACTTTTTCATTTTAGTATCGACAATTCTTGGGTACAACTCAATTAAATACCAAAATAAATATACATCGATTCAATGCTATTCCATGTTTAGTTCATAGCTGTTTATAAATTTGATCATTAAAAAAGCAATCATTCGAAATAAACAGAATCCTTGAAGACATGTCTTTGATTGACAAACATATCGAGGACTATAATTTATTTTTTTATACCTAGCATTGGCCACAATTGCTATTCCAAGATAATTAAGTTTCATTTTGAGGTGAACGCATGCAGCAAACATGTACAAAAAAGTTTCGAATTTGAAAATTTCTCCGTTTTTAGTGAAATATGAATGTATAATTATAACCACTGATTTTACCACGGAAGAAGTGGAATATAATCTACACAAATGGGCTCCATTTCATGGGAAATTTATGCATTTCAGCTTTTAGTTTACAAGCAAAAAGCTCAAGTTTGAACATCTCAGGCTCCGTTCTGCCAAATGGAATGGACTTCTTAAAATCCATCAGAATTCACAAATAGAAGGCTGGAGGCCAAGTCTTGAAACTAACGCCTTCAGGACGCAAACGCTCTAGGACGTCATAAAGTCCCATTTACTGTAAGAGTGATCGACATTGAAACATAAAGTCAAGCCACTTATTTGATTGTCATCCAGCAATCTATTGGAAACAATTTATTAACATTATAATTATTATTACAGATATTATACAGTCATAAAACCTTATTTAAAATTAAGATAAACAGTTAACAGTAGATTTCAAGGTCGTCATTCTTACAGTAAATGGGACTTTATGACGTCCGAGAGCGTTTGCGTCCTGAAAGCGTAAGTTTCAAGACTTGGCCTCCTGATGTAGATTATTCAATTCCCATTCTCTCGAGTCACCGTAAAAACAAGTATCCAAAACGGGGTGAATCAAAACAGCTCCAGTGTATTTTAGGTCGCTTTTCCTGGAACAGATCCTAAAATATGAGCCAAAACGGCTTCATGAAAATAGCATCAATTTTGGCTCACATTTTATAATGGCTGATTTAGGGAAAAAGCGACCTAAAATACATTGGAGCTGTTTTTGATTCACCCCGTTTTGGCTAAATTGTTTTTGTAGTTACATGTTTTAATGTACACTTTTTGACTTGGCCAGCTATAAACTGAAAGTGCACAAAAGATTTAATAGTATCATCTAATGAAGTATATGCTACGTCTGCATCTAATCTAAGCTGAGTTCATAACAATGATTTATTGTCAAGGAACCTGACCAACAGTCAATCCGTTTCATTTAAATTCCATGTTTAGTAGTGTCAAGTACTATGTACAGTATACAGTAAGTACGTATACACTTTCTGCAGGGAGTGTATATAAAAGCTTGAGTAATCTCTTCGAAACCTTTTCATCTGCTTGCGCTTTCCAGGCACGTCTGCGACTCTCCATGGTGGTAGTAACAAAAGAATTAGGGTTTCCCGTCTGTCTTTACTACTTTGCTTTGCTACTAAAGATACCACACGGTTCTACTGAGCTTCCAACAGTCATTAGAAACAATAGGAGAGTTGCGAGTAATTGAACTGTGAGGAAGGTGATTTGATTAGAGCGGAGAGTTGCGTCAATATGGTGGAGAGTTGGGAGTTGAGGATAGGGAAAGAAAATTATGTGGATTTTATATTGATTGTTTTCTCTGATTTCACAAAATATATAGTATTATGTCAAGATAATAAATTTAAAACTGAAATATTTTAAATCCAATCAAAGAATCTGTGGTTCAGTCATTAGAACAGTTTTTTTTCACAAATTTCAGCTACAATACCGATAGGCGATATCTGCGTTGTTGAAAATTATAAATCCTGTAAACAATTATCATTTGATTATACGATAAGTAGTAGGTAATTATGTGGATTATTCGAAATTATTTTTTTACAAGGAAGAAAAAGAAGAAGAAGAAGAAGAAGAAGAAGAAGAAGAAGAAGAAGAAGAAGAAGAAGAAGAAGAAGAAGAAGAAGAAGAAGAAGAAGAAGAAGAAGAAGAAGAAGAAGAAGAAGAAGAAGAAGAAGAAGAAGAAGAAGAAGAAGAAGAAGAAGAAGAAGAAGAAGAAGAAGAAGAAGAAGAAGAAGAAGAAGAAGAAGAAGAAGAAGAAGAAGAAGAAGAAGAAGAAGAAGAAGAAGAAGAAGAAGAAGAAGAAGAAGAAGAAGAAGAAGAAGAAGAAGAAGAAGAAGAAGAAGAAATTGAATGAATTAGATTATAGTAGATTTAGTATATTATGGTTTAAAGTGTGACAGGCGTAACAGCCGACATTATATGTACATGTTTTGTGGCCTATATAATTTGTGAGCGTTTTTTTCCACTCCAATGTAGTTTGAAAGGGTGCAGTAATGTATGCTCTCTGAAATAATAAAACAAAATGAAGGTAGTATGTATAGTTTATGTTGATAAAATATCAATAGCTTTAGATATGAACTAAAACTGAAAGTAAACTTCATTTTTCAGCTAAAAGTTGAAAAACAATGGTATTGTAATGCATCTTATTATAAGAAATCGCTCTTAAAATATTGAAGGATGTTGGTAAGTTCGGTTTCATTGCCCATGCATTTGTATTATAATTTATTGAAATTATTTGAAATCACATTATGACACAACTTCATTCTATTTAATCTGAGCTACATACTTGTATACGGTACTCTAAGCACTCGAATAATTAATCCAATCAGAAGTTAATTATCTCAAATCAATTAACATTATCACAAGCTGAGTGATTCCAAAGTCGTTAGCAAGAAGCGAGTGAAATGCAGCTTCACTATCTCGCAGCATTGTTAAACTTAATGGACATGTTTCCTTATAGTATCCTTTAACAGCTTGAAGGCAAACATCGAGAAGAGAACACACCGAGAGGAAAAAATCCAAAGATAAATGAGTTTTATTGTGAAAAGGGACGTTTTATAGGAGTTTATTATTTTTGCGCAGTGTAAGAAAGCACTCCCATTAAGTCTAAAACACTATTATCCCAGTTAATTGCTCGAAGGTACTGCAGCTTAAGAATAAAGCAATCTGGCGATGATAAAAACGGCTTTTAATGTTATCACAATCGTCTATTATTCATGGCAAAAACATTTCCTGCTCGGGTTTTATTGGAACGCTCGTAACTGGTGTAATTTTATTAAAGTCCAGTAAACATTTTTCTTGGGATAAAATATCTTTTGCCGTTTTTAACAGACGTTGATTTCTAGCTCGAGAAAAATATTTTCTACACAATCCTGGAATTCATACTCTATCTATTCCTTATAGCATTTAAAATCATTGTTATCATTGTTGACAATAAATGATTTACCTTTTCATATCCTTTAGAATGTGTGTATGTATAATGATAATAATTACACTCAGCCAGTTGTAATAAAATATCATTATTTATTTAGTCAGCCAAAAAATTTACTTCTAGTTCTAGGTATTCTGTGAATCAAGAAATCGAAAAACGCTGATCAGCTTCTATAACAAGGTAGACAATTGATAAATTATTTTCAATCTTCAAATCGGTTGATTCTGCCTGAGGAGTTTGTAATGTTACCCTGAAAAGAGTCGTAGGTTAGAATTTCACGCATCTAAATAGGATGACAGAACCAAGTCTGAAGAAACTACGTGACAATTCACCCTTTTCTGTGTATATCTCGGAATCTTAAACAAACCAATGAGTTTTTGAAGTTATAGAAAATACAAATTTACCAGGCAAAACAGTCATACCTTTTGAAATAAGATGTGTGTTCTATTAATTAACCAGTCGTGGACTGGAATGAAGAAGAGGCCCCGGATGCGATGGAGCACAGGGCCCTGATAAATATGCGAAGGGGCCCGTAAAACAATGTAGAGAAAGAAATAATGCATGGAAAATGAGTAAAAATGTTGGTATAAAAAGATAAAAGCCAGAAAAATGTAAATAGAGGCCCGTATAATGTGAAAGGGCCCACAAAGATATGAGCCCGGAATGGGATTTCAAGTTTTGAGTAAAATCAGGTAAGCTTATCTGATTTAATTATATCATGATTCTTCTTACCAATTATACAAAAATTGGGTTATTGACCTCTTTTACACGTGCACGACATTACATTTAAACGAATTAGAGTTATCCCACACATAATATGTCACATTTGATTCCCGGCTAGAAGAGCAGCTATTACGTCTCATCTCTTCCCCTCCAACTTCTGCCGGGAGAAGTTGTGTCTGGTTTGTCCTATTGCTTCCAACTGACAACATGTCAGATCGAATAATAGTGCGCCTGTCAGTTTGTTCCACTGACTGTCACCACATTCACAGAACTATCACGCGAGCCCCTGGAACTTAGACGACACGTGACGCAGACTGATCACGTGACCACGTAGATGACAGTTTTAATTCCAGTTCTGGGTAATGTGTCTTGAACGATCTATAGTCGGTTCACTCGCGCCTCGGCCCGTGTCCTAAACACTCTATATTCGGTTCACTCGCGCCTCGGCGTGTGTCTTTATCACATTGTAGTCTGATCAATCGCTCCTCGGCCTGCACACCCAAACGTTCTATAGTAGGTTCATTCACTTCTCGGGCCGTGTCTTGAACGTTCTATAGACGGTTCACTCGCTCCTCGGCCCGTGTCTTGAACGTACTATAGTCGGTTCACTCGTGCCTCGGGCCGTGTCTTAAACGTTCTACAGTCAGTTCACTCGTGTCTCGGCCCATGTCCTAAACATTCTATAGTCGGTTCACTCGTGCCTCGGCCCGTGTCTTGAACGTTCTATAGTCGGTTAATTCACTCCTTCAGCCCGCGTGTCTTGAACGTTCAATAGTCGGTTCATTGGCTCCTCGGCCCGTGTCTTGAACGTTCTATAGTAGGTTCATTCACTCCTCGACCCGTGTCTTGAACATTTTATAGTCGGTTCACTCGCGCCTCGGCGTGTGTCTTGAACGATCTATAGTCAGTTCAAACGTGCCTCGGCCCATGTCCTAAACATTCTATAGTCGGTTCACTCACTCCTCGGCCCGTGTCTTGGACATTCTATAGTTAGTTCACTCGCGCCTCGGCCCGTGTCTTGAATGTTCTATAGTCGGTTCGCTCACGCCTCGACCCGTGTCTTCAACTTCTTTAGTCGGTTCACTCGTGCCTCGGCCCGTGTCTTGAACATTCTATAGTCGGTTCACTCACCCCTCGGCCCGTGTCTTGAACGTTCTATAGTCGGTTCACTCACCCCTCGGCCCGTGTCTTGAACGTTCTATAGTCGGTTCACTCACCCCTCGGCCCGTGTCTTGAACGTTAGTCGGTTCACTCGTGCCTCGGCCAGCGTGTCTTGGACATTCTATAGTAGGTTCACTCACTCCTCGGCCCGTGTCTTGAACGTTCTATAGTCGGTTCACTCGTGCCTCGGCCAGCGTGTCTTGAACATTCTATAGTCGGTTCACTCACCCCTCGGCCCGTGTCTTGAACGTTCTATAGTCGGTTCACTCACCCCTCGGCCCGTGTCTTGAACTTCTATAGTCGGTTCACGCGCGCCGTATTCACTTCACTCCTAATAATCAATTCATTTTAGATTCCTATATTTTCTTCTTCAAGCTATTCGACACTAAAAGTTGCAGTTATACGCCGCATATAACGTAACATCTTGAGGTAACAGTGGAACCTTGTGGAACTCTATAATGCACTTTCATGAAAAAGGTAACGAGTTCAGTATAACCTAAGTATAACTACATTGCAAACAACAATGACTGCAAGGTATCTTGAAATCAAACTGCTTGTGAATTATTTCGGAAACCAGCACTGGGATCGTATAAATTTTGTCAACAGTCGATCGACATCTCTTATGGGAGAATAACATTGCCACGTCATAGTCGATCGACTACAAAGTTGAGTCAATGCTAATCTCTCATAAGAGTTGTCGAACGTTTGTCGAGCAAAGAATTATGTGCAGAGCCACTCAGATATTTTATGGAATCGTATATCGGCATATTTCACTACAGCGCATATTCATTCATATATTCTTGCAACAACTATGTTTATATTCACCAACTTGTTTTGATCACGGCTTTCTGAACGAGACGTCAAGAAGACTGCTATCTTATTTTACTAGGCATTCTATTGGTACTTTTAGGGTTAAATTGAAAGGAGTTGTTATTTTGGTACGGTTTTAAAATATCAATCAAATTACCGGCAGAATAATTAGGTAAATACCGTGCAAATCAGCAATTAAGTATAGGCATAGTTTAAATTGCGCATTCACTAACGCACAGTGCAATGTTTTATTGAGATGTCAACTAATAAACTCAATCCAGGTACTCACCTCAACTGCACTCAACTCATCACTTCACCCATTATTTCAAGAAGATAACACGATCTAGTTGACAACAATACAAGTAGATTTATACAATTTATGTGTACTCTTGATAATGTAAACATTGAACAATTTGTACGACAAGTCCCCACACGGACATAAATACGAACGAAACCACTTGCTTATACCAGAACTTCACAAATACCAACACTTCGCATATTTACACATTTAGCAATGTTTTAAAGACAAATTTGATAAAAATAAATTAATTTCTGTTGACATCAACGAGCTTGAATACGTCATAGATTGACGTTCGCTGGTGGCTGCCATCTTTGTAGTTGTATACACACGGCAAAGATTATTATGATCGCAAAGATATGAACTCTACTAATATCTTTGCACACGGTCTAATCTAAATATCACCGTTTAGCACCTATTTAGCACGTCAGTCATGCAGAAGGCGGTGAAATAAGACACCCGAGCGACAATAAAGAGACCACTGACGATCGGTATACCATAGAACACCCAATCGAAAATGCTTATGAGAAAATTATCATTGACGATCGGATTTAAGTATACTATGGTTTCAAAAAACGTTAGTTTTTGAGAGGGAATTTTGAAATATGGAACATTTCTCAATGAAGATGTGAATATGAACTATTATCTATATTGATATACAATTATTTTATATTAAATAATTACTAGCTAACGTTAAAAATACATAATATGATAAGAGTTTAGCACAATATTACATAACTTTTAATGTGTGAATTGTTTTATAACAGCAAGTAATGTTGGTTGAGAAAGAGACTATCAGTATCAACATGGAAAGTCGATTGAATAAACATTAGTTTTCCCATCATGTCTTCCTCACAGGAAAGCCTCGAATTAGATTGCGACGAACGTGAAAACGAAACCCCTCTTTTAATTAAGTATTCATGTCTCATAACGCCTACATTGTTCGAGTTGATAAGCGACCCAATCGACCCACTTGTGAATCGTCAAGCTCGGATGGTGTCAAAATAATGACCTTACTTGAGAGTGGAACCAGCATTGTTTCGACTACAGAGATTATGTTGGACGTGCCTGGATTTGAAGGCTGGTTTAAGTGTTTGATAAGAACGGGGCATGTGCAAAGTTCTTCTATCACTAAGGTGCAAATCGATTAGTGTTCAAATTAGATGAACTGTCAGTAAAGAAGGTTTTGCAACTGAAGGCAGTTTATAGAATCTCTTCCAAAATATTTGAATTTGGAAAATCCGTTTTGTTGTGTAACATAATGTGAAATTTATTACATTTTACAAATAATAATAAATTACTAATTAGATCGTCCAAAGAAAGAGAACATAATCAAATACATTTAATTCTTTTGGTCACTTCTCGATCATCCATGCATACGGCGGAGATAAAAGTACCCACAAATAATAAAAACAAATCATTTTAAATAAATAAAAAAACAATAAAAAACAATATTATATTGTGAAAGAAAATTGAATTTTATGGTAAAAGTAAAATAATAAAATATAATAATAAAAGAATTCTGTGTAAACAATACTGATACAATTATATAATTAATATTTTATCAATTTTTCAATTTCGTTCCATGAAATGTTCAAAAATATTAAACTTTTGAAGAGTTATGCACCTACCGCCATCATACGGTCAATTTAAGAACTAACTTAGCGGTAGTCGATTGCTCAGTTGGTAAATAAGGTTACTGCAACTGTAAACAAACCAAGTGAAACGTCAGAAAAGAAAACAGCTGACACTTTTTAAGTGACACTGTGATTATCAATCGTATTGAACAGGTATTCTAGAAGGTAAAGTATCCGTTTTTAATTGATACATTTACTGTAGCATATCACTAACGTTAGCAAATACTTTTGGTTAGAAATATTCCGACAATCTGCCTATTTGAGTGCGTACTTTTACCTAGGTCAGGGGACCATCCCACATAGACACACTTTCACGGGAATGTCAAGTTATTTCCTTATCTTCTTGATCTTAGATATGTATCAGTTCTAAATTGAATTATATCCTTCATTGGTCTTGTTTTCAGCTAGTCCAGTAACCTGACTATCGAAGCTACGCAAGATGGCTACGATGCCGCTTCTTATGTTTGCGGAGGAAGATGTGGAAAACGGAGGGAAAGGCATCGAGGAGGACTTCGCTTATAACAACAATGTGGCTAAAGCAAGCTTGAGAATTCGTATGGGTAAGTGTCAGATTTGATAGAAAAGACACCGTTTGCGGGTCAAGCAAAACGACTCGACCAAATGTTCAATTATAGTACGACACCTAGCTCATTCCAAATTGTAACTACGTGAAAGATGAAGTATAGAAGATGTTATGTAATGATGAATGATGATTCTCGACAGGTTTCCTCCGCAAGGTGTACGGATTACTCTCGATACAGCTGTTCATCACGTTGGTCGTCGGCGCCATCTGCATGCTGCAGCCGGAGGTCCGCGCGTTCATTCACACCAAGTACGTGCAGGTGTTTATTAATCTATTAATAATGGAGAGTATCTACTGTTATTGTTAAACATAGATGTGCCAGTGCAGGACATATCAGGGCTGAATGTCGTCAACAATTCTAATGTTTTCTCTCTGTCTCGTGCAGTAGTTGGATGATGATGGGAGCATTCATCATGAGCATCGTAACGCTCATCGCTCTGCACGTCAAGCGGAAGGAATCCCCGACCAACCTCATCCTGCTGGCAGCATTTGTAAGTTATGAGTCAGTAGCGATGTGCAGATGACCTTGAAAATAACCAGGGCCCTTACCTAATATCGCACATTTTGATGGCACGGTGCTATAGCACCGAAACGTTGGTGCCTAGAACTCAGTACCGTCGTAGCACCAACAATTATAATTGCTAACTTGGAACAATTTGATTTGTTGAAATCATCAAATTTCATTGTAGATTTGTAAGACAAATTCGACGACATTTGTAGATGTCATGGAGGGTTTTACATTATAATTGTATATTGTAGATGGTAACATTGTTTAGTTTGAATGTAAATGTATCTAACCTACCTACCTTCCATTTTAAATGGGTACCACGTATTTCAATGTACTCTTAGTCTCTTGACCTTGTAAATATGGTGCCTATTTGCTTGACTACTGGTCAGTTTCCTTGAGAATCAATCCTTGTTATTATCAATGACATCAGGAGGACCAGTTTGCATAGAATTCATCGGATGATGCAATCATATTTTATCAGCCAATCCGTTTCTTTTGAATACCGTTTTCACTTTGGCCAAGTGTACAGACACATTCACTATTCAGTTTCCTAAGGCCAAGCAAAGAACTTGGTGATCAATGAATAACCGTTACGTTTGCGTCGTCCACAGACTTTCGTGCAGGCGTACACCGTGGGCGTCGTGCTGACGTTCTACGACCAAGCCGTCGTGCTGCAAGCGCTGGTGCTGACGGTGACCGTCGTGGCGGGATTGTCCGCCTTCACATTCCAGACCAAGCGGGACTTCTCGTCGCTCGGTTACGGGTACACAATCCTTGTTGTTGGCTCGTTGAAAATATCGCTGTGCCGACTAACAGAACTTACATGAAATAATACATGCCAACAACAAAACATTTTATTGTCAGGTTTCCCTGTAATCTGGTAAAATATAAGACCACTTCGTCTATCACGCTTTGCGTGACCTTGGCTTATTACATAATCATGCGCTGATTTAATTTGCCTGAAGACTTGGGTTTATCTAGCAGATAAAGTATCAAGGCAGTTTCTAATGGAATTAATATAAAATTGTTATAAAATATAATTAACTTGTTAAAAATTATTATGTATTACGTTACGTTTACGTATTTTTAAAAATATAACTATAAGTGACTGAGTTGCTATGGAACACTTTTCAATTTATGGTAGTGGATCAGTTTTTTTGCTGTGGTTGATTAGCCAGACGTGCTTATGAACCTTGTAAAATGAGACCTGTTTGTACAATGTCCCGATTAGTCAAATAAAGTTCACTTTGGCCTAAACTTTAGCAGTCTAGATGGCTGTGTTTCATTGCATTAGTTTCGCGATAAATCCTACCGCTACTTTATCGGGACACTGTGCAATGTGGCCTTATGACCACTATGGCTAGGTACAGTTTTGTCACGACTTGAACTCTAACTGGACTCGTTGTTCTCAGGTTGTTTGCGGGGCTGAGCATCCTGATCGTTGCCGGCATCCTGCAGATCTTCATCGGCAGTTCCGTGCTGGAGCTGGTGATCTCCATCGGCGGCGCGTTCCTCTTCTGCATCTTCATCATCTTCGACACCCAGGTAACGTTGCTGTGGAGCGCGATAGGGACAGTGAAGGTGTCTAATCACCATGCAGTAGGCGGGACTCACTCTTGCTGTCGACAACTAGCGTTCAGAATACCACACTAACTGTCACCTCCACCCGAGGCATGGCGGGGTGGGAGCAGGCAGATTTATCAACCACAGAATGTTTTCCTTATTAGTTGTTTAGGATTATATTCATTGAGTGAGCAAGCGTCACCACGGTACTCTTTTGACACTTTCTCTGAGTTTTTTTGTGTTTTTTCCAGCAGTGCTCAGGTTCAACCAATCAATCTGAAATTTCGCTCACGTACAAATTTAATATTTAAGCGGGCTCTTGTAGAGTTTTTGAACAGAAACCTGTGATTTGTATTGAATTGAGGAACCGTTGGACCAATCAACTTCAAAGTTTGCATGATCATCGGGACTAGCATTTTGGTGTTTTTGTAGATTTTCAGACTAATCTGTTGTTAAGGTGGCGCGATCACTCGAAGTCATAGTCTCAAATCTTCATAATATTTTGTGTACTTATTGATAATCATTAATCACGCCATACACAAACCCTGAAAAAATTAAACACTTCTCGTGTCTAGTTTCTGAGATAGTTTGAGTTTTCTCCCCCATGTTATCTTATGGCAGCCAAGTAAAATCGTGTCATTTTTAAGCTAAAATGGAGTTCTAATCTTTTTGTATCGTTAGATTGTAACAAAAAACTTATTTTCTGGTAGACATATGGACATACTATCAGGGAAAAAATTGAAAACAATACCATCGTGTGCTATTTTAAAAGTTATTAACCAATTCGAAATGATTTCCCTATGCCTCCCATGTTAAGTGGCGCGATCACTTGATATGTCTTTTGAGAATGATCAAAACCTTAGCATGGGAGGTATAGGAAATCATTTCGAATTGGTTAATAACTTTTAAAATAGCACACGATGGTATTGTTTTCAATTTTTTTCCTGATAGTATGTCCATATGTCTACCAGAAAAAAAGTTTGTTGTTAAAATCTAACGGTACAAAAAGATTAGAACTCCATTTTAGCTTAAAAATGACACGATTTTACTTGGCTGCCATAAGATAACATGGGGGAGAAAACTCAAATTATCTCAGAAACTAGACATGAGAAGTGTTTAATTTTTTCAGGGATTGTGTATTGCATGATTATCAATAAGTACACACAAAATTATGAAGATCTGAGACCATGACTTCGAGTGACCGCGCCACCTGCGCGAAACTTATACCTAGGTAGACATTTTACAGACATGTGGAATAAAATTTCAAATTCTTGAAGGAAATGTCAAATATTTTATCACTGCTTCTTTGACGCATTTCATTAGTCTCTTTCCAAGGTCTGTAGAGCAGAAACTTAAAAACACATGAATTCGCCTACAATACGAAGGTTCGCTCATCATCGCGTTACACAGAGCGTTATTAGTAGTTTATGTTGAAGCTCAGACTTGAGCGAGTTGGTGGTCCGACATAATTGAGTCTATAGTCATGGGTTCGAGCCCTGGTTCGGCTAAATATTTTCACATCGTTGTTTATTTGTTGCATTCTCGCCGACCTGAGGACAATATGATTGTGCATTCCCAATATGTCTGTCAACCTTCCGATTACAATGATACAGTCGACGTTAGTGCCCTGAAAGTCTAATCACCTCGACCTTCCTCCGCAGATGATGATGACGACGTTGTCCCCCGAGGAGTACATCCTCGCGACCATCAACCTGTACCTGGACATCATCAACTTGTTCCTCTACATCCTACGAGCTCTGCAAGCCGCCAGGCAATAGGCCGTTCTTGCGCGCAGGCGGAGTTATACACATTCACAGCAATTAAATTATAGTGATTATTTTTACGAGGTGAACGAGATTATGCACTTATTGTGCACGTATTGCACATTTCCTGGGAGGTGCTAAGGCTGTGTAAGTGACAAAGTATGATGGGAGGAAGAGTTAAAAATGGGATGAGAATGTTTCCTTTGTTACCTAGGTTGGTACTATTAGAATTGTGTAAATTTAAATTGTTACTTGGTATCAAAAGTGTACACTTGCATTTAAAATCAAATAGGTTGGTACTCAATTATGATGTATGTAGAGTAGATAATTTCTTGATTGCAGAACTGAAAAATTAAATGGGTAATATTTTTCTTTGTACCAACACACACAAATCTCTTGTTAAATTGTTTTATGGTACATTTTAGCCGGACGCATACAAATCCCAATGTTGTTGATCAAGGATAGAATGTTTAGTTTAGTTTTAATTGTTGTTTAAAGCCTTACTGTTTTCTTATCAAGTCATCTAGCTGTTACTTCTATAAATTTTAATTTGATTAATAATGGTTCCCTTTTACCTTAATGATTGTATTGAAATAATCTTATGTACGTATATTCAATTAAATTCTATATGTTGTTATTGAATGTGCCCAGGTTTGGGCTTTTCGTCTGTAAATTTGTAAACACACTTCCTTCATTTTGGGAAGGTATGAAATAAAAACACATTTGAAAATTAGTTAGTAGTTGACTGCTTCCCGCTCTCCCTTGCACATCCATCGGGAAACCAAATCCCTCTCCCCAACCACTTTAGGATTTGAATAAGAAAATTATAAGAAAAATAAGTACATAGATTTTCATTACCAAGAATGTCAGCAGTAAAAATGTTACACATCTACACACATTTTTTTAGAAATTCTATTATTCAGAAATTATCAGTCAAGATTCTGACATTTTCATGATAAAAGTAAAAATGTTCTTGGATAAACTTTTTAAAATATATCATTGGAACTGACTGACGGTATGTTGAGAGTTCATTCGGAAACTCTCCTGGCCCCACTGAACTCATAAAATCACTGAAGTGGGAGTCTCTGGAAGACCGGCGAGACGCATCCAGAGTTATCGCTATATACAGGGCTTACTGCCATGAAGGGGCTTGGGAGGAGCTAGGTGAGCTACTGCAGAGACCGAATTACACCGCGAGAGGAGACCACACCGAGAAAATTCGTCTGTTGCAGCCGCGAACAGACACTGGCAAGTTCTCTCTCGCAGCGCATGGGATCAGATTGTGGAACAACCTGCCTGCCAGCGTCGTGGAGCCACTTCCCCAGAACAATAAAGAATTGAGGAAGAGGATGAAGTCCATTATTCCGACATGAACTTATAAAACTACAACAACCGACGAATAAGTGCACTTAAGAACATTGACTATTATTAATAATTGAAACATTTATAGTAGCATTAGTCAAAGTTGTATCAATCAATAAATAATAATAATAATAATAATACCCTAAAGAAAAGCCAATATGGAGTTGATATGTTTTTTTTACAAAATAACTTTATTTGTATTAATTCAATGCTCAGTACCTACGAAATGCACCCCAGCCTCTGCTCCAACGATCAACCAGGCAATCAGTCTGAGCTTCACACGTCAAACTATATGTCTAGCAAACTCCACTAATTACTTGAAAAGAGAAAATGAGCCAGTTGTCCGATTTAAATCAAATTTTTAGTGTTTATTGAGATATTTCTAAAATTAATTTAAACATATAGGTACGTAGGTATAATAATAGTTAAATTTTAATAATTCATTACGGAAATTTTACGAGCTTTCCTATGATACTTAATACAAAGATTAGGTTACCTATAAAATGATATCGTGGAAATTATCTCCTCACTCATACTAATTATGGTAATGATGCTAAGCTATCTGAAGGAATTAATTAATTACTTAACTTGGTTCCATCGACAGGAATCGACTTTTGAGAGACAGCTTTCACTTGTCTTTTATAACCATTTTTGGTTTAATCTTAGAGTAATTTGACGTCTGAGGAACCGAAACAGAATGCTGTTAGTGTTCATCATATTGATGGTTCCATAAACATTTTTTATAAATTTTTACTTTATACATCCACCCTTTTATAGGTACTTTTATGTCTAATATGATAATATTATGGTAGGTAAGTCTAAATCGTAGTCTAATTATCTAATATTGTTCGCCAATCGCCATCGTGTCTATACATAAGTACCATGTTTCCAAAATATCTACAAAATACAAATTATGAAATTGTAGGTATATACGCAGTGAAATTCAATAAAAAAGAAAGATACTGACATAAGATTTTTTTATCATTTATCTACTACCTACTCAAGGGTAAAACTAAAAAACCTTATTAGTACAGAAAAGCAATCTGTTTGGTTGATGAGGTGTCGGGGGCCCAAGGCCCTCTCGTGTGACCATCAGTGATTTGTATTATCCTTTTGTAGCACAAAAAGAATTTGGAGTGTTGAAATGGCCCATTTTGGGGTAGAATCGTGGTTATAATGTGAAATGGGGAAGGTGAGAAAGAAACCATATTTTGGGTTGTTTTTGTAAATAAAAATTTGTTAATCTTAGTTTGTAACAATGTTATTTTTAAAAAAATATGGCAAACTTGTCAATTTATAAAATAATATCAGGGGTAGAGGGAGCTTGCTCATACTGCCACCCCATGATATCAATTTATTTGTTTTTCGGATTATATTTTTAGAAATGAAAAATGAGTTAAGAGAGGTGAGGAAGAGGAAATTAGCGTAAGTCCTACAAAAACGTGGTTTTCAGTCAGAAAATATGTCCCCCCCCCCCTCCCCCCACATGCTGACATCCATTTTATCAATTTGTATTTCAACCAGGGACTGGAACTCAAATAAATTTCGGTTCCAAGTTTTCAAAATTTAGGTTCAGATTCGGGTCCGGTTCCCGAAAAAAATTAAATTTTGGTTCCGGTTCTATTTCGGTTCTATTTTCCATTATTTTTTATTCGGCTTTGGGGGGGGGGGGGGGGGGGGGGGGGAACTTACATGGACATTAGTTGCATAACTAGGGCCAAAAAATTCTAAAATTTATAGATTATTTATTTGAAAAACTGAAAATTTTAATAAATAATTTCAGATTTGGAAGGGAATGAAGTAAAAATAACATAAAATAAATGATTTCAAGAATCTTTGTGGAACCGTTATGAAACCAAATTGATGTCCAATATTAATAGGTACGTTCCGGTTCCGGTTCCACCTAAAACAAATATATGGGTTCCGATTCCGGTTCCAATTCCTATAAAAAAAATCGGTTCTTTTTCGGTTCCGGTACCGGTTCCAGTCTCTAATTTCAACACTAAAGTTCTTATTCGTTTCCTAATATTTCCAGTTATTAAACTCATCTGAATATCGAAATTGTTTCTTCACTCAACATCCCAAATATCCCAAACACCATTTCCAATTTCTCCGCGATTAAAACAATAATTCACACGGACAAATTAAATCCCAATTGTCATGCTACACTTTCCTCGTCAACTGTCTAATAGAAACTAGACGCAGATCGCAAAACGCAAGGCTTTAGAAAGTCCTACCACCTTCCAACCGCGCGCTCTTCAGAACTCAGTTCGTATCCAGACACGGTCGACGCAACACCGCAAACCAACTCGTGCTAAAACACAACTTATCCACGTCTTGTTTCGATACATAAATGTAGTCATGTTTATAGAAGTGAGTGAAAAGGAAAGACAGTCGTTTCTCTATCAAACGGATGGCTGTCATATACCAGGGTAAGTTAGCACGAATGTTATTGATTAGTTTGTGAAGTAAGTTACTGTGGCAACCTGATAAGAATGTTATAGGACGTGGTTTCGTGATAAGGTTAATGCTTCTCTTGACATGAACTTGAATACGATTCACGGTTTTTGAGTCACGAAAGGGAAAACATTTGAAAAGTATATTCTCGTGTTGGGTGGTGTTTTGAGTTTCGGTTGAAAGCATGGGATCATTAAGGTGGCTGATGAATGAAAGATGTAATTTGTGAAATAATAATATCGATTGGAAGGGGTTTCTAAAGAGTTTAAGAATTATATGAGCGGAGGGAATGGATGTAAACAAAAGCTCTATTCCTTCGTGGATCTGTACTTTTCTTCAGCTTTTTGTCAAAAGTTCGCACTTACGCAACAGTAACATCCCTTAGTTCTACTGATCCCAAAAGTGAATTTTTGGCTGTTGAAACGCACCGAAATGGAGCCATTTAGTGTAGATTCTTGTTACGACATTATCAAATGTGTCCGCAGTCTATAAATTGCTGTTTATAATTTTGCACTTAGAGTGCAAAGAGGGTGCCTCCAATTGACATGATTTGGGCGCTCTATCTTATTTGTTTTGTTTTTGTCTCTCTATGACTTCTACAGTTACACAGTTCCTATGATCAACCTGAAATTTGACACATAAACATTATAACATTCATCAGTTACCTGTATATGGAAATGTAACAAAATGAAACGGTGTTTACTAATTTTAATTCTAGTAAAAATTAGATGAGAATTAAATTTTTTAACTGATTTTATGAAAGAGTATATTTTGGAGTCTTGATTACAAACTAGACCCAACAACCTACACAATATTTCAAAGATTTGGTTTTGACTTGACACCTGTAGAGTCTATAAAGATCAGCAACTTATACACAGCAATTACTTAGCACGAAGAACTGAGTTGCAAGGACTTCCTACGCAAATGCTATTCTAATCAACATCATTATTTACCACCTGACAGAGTATTGATTATCCTCTTATCGTATTCAACATTTACAACATGTAAGCTTTTGTAAAACATTTTAAGTGCTATCTCTACTAGAAAATAGTTATAAAACATTGAAAAATCTTCGGAACTAACTAAAAACATCAATGCCATTGGTCTCTAAGGTTTTGGTTCATTTACGTAGGTAAACACTCAACAAAATGATAAAACGGTATTTGGAAATTGAAATTGATAAAATTAAAATAAAGGAAATTGATTACTGAAAAAATGTGATGGCATCATCCGATGAAGTCTATCGGAGCTCACATACTAGATGTAGATGGCGATATAGTTAGCAACTATCGCCATCTACATCCAGTATGTGAGCTCTGATTTCATGATAATAACAAGGATTGATTGTCATGGAACTTGACAGCCAATTCGTTTCGTTCAAATACCGTTTTATGATTTGTTGGGTGTACAATCAAAGTCATCTTATTCTTATGCCATGATCTTTACCTTATTGTGGGGTAATACAACAACAATACGTAATACCAATAGTCTTACATCACTTTCTCTGTTTGTTTTTATATTTTATCTTGTAGATACCTACAGTTCTTGTCCCTCCGAATAATCACTGCAATATTAATATCAATATCAAACCAGCGAAGACTTGTACAGTTTATGAGCAAAATTCTCCGATTGCTTGAAAAGTGAAAACGACTTTGTCCAATCATGCTGCAATTTTGCATAGTCATTTAGTAGACCCACAATGTAACAGATTTTACAAGCTATGTAGCAAAATCGATCAAGAACTGAAAGAGTTATTAATAAAATAGGATTACTTTCAAAATTGTCACAATTGTTACATACGTAAGTAAATGCACCGCACCTTGATCACTTCCAAATGATTTGACTTTGCCTTCACCAAAGATCAGCAAGATGTCTCGCTTATCAACGCGTTACAGAGCGTTTTCCTCAAAGATACTACTGGGTTTCAGCATAGATAAATACAGCGTTATTACGGAACAGGTTGGGTGAGTGCGGTTAACGCTCTGAACTTGTATTCCGGAGGCCCGGGTTCGATTCCCGCGGCCGTCCTTTCTGACTGGGGTTTTTTCGTGGTTTTCCCTCAGTCGACAGGCAAATGCTGGGAAGGTACCCTACTAATAGGCCACGACCGCCTCCTTCCCACTACCATCGTTACCTACACTTCACCATCATATCCCAATCATCATCATAATCATCATTCATCCGTCGCCATTAGCCTCGCTGCAGAACAGTGCGACGTTAAGCCCCAGACAAAAAAAATACAGCGTTGTATGTCCATTTGAAAATTAGAACGTTTTGATTCAACATCTCCATCCTCTTCAGTTGTTTGCATATAAACGTGTGAACTTCACCGGCCTTCAACAAAAACCCCAGTATAATGCTAATTATCATTATCCTGATGACGTAAACAACAATAACAATGCAATTGTTACCCACCACATTGTTATGCAGGATGATTTTAACGATAACGCTAACAAACGAACCACATTTCATTTCATTTCCTCCTGGCCGTGACTCGGATCGGTTCAAGGCCGTTGGCACCTTGGTCCATACAGCTTCCACGGCAAGATGACTAATCCGGAGATTATGAGGTGTTCTTCCGTGTAAAAATACTGACTTGTTGTCACCTTGAGGTGTAAGAGGCTAGAGGGCATTGGTTCGAATCCAACTAGAGCGATTTGATCTTTATGGTGATAACTTTGTTGTTATGGCAGGTAAATAAGAACATTCTTGTTGACATTGATCTATTAATCAATTCATTCCATTTTTAAGGATCGCGTATTACCAAAGGTTAGTTATATGCTGGATGAACTAACCTATTGGACGAAATAGGCGGTTGACCCAATCAGATTCTTGAAAAATTATTGAAACAAAATGAATACATCAGTGTGGTGTGCGTGCAAAATTTCAGATCGATTGGTTGAACAGTTTTGACTACAATACACAAAAAACAAACAAAACAAGATTGTTTAGGATGCATGTAAACTTTAGAAAAAAAATATAAAATTTGTAAAAGATTTAAATTGAACTTCTCAACTGAAATTACTAATTAGAGAGACGTGTTAAATTAGTTTTCGTATTTCTAAATGATTAGTGTAGGGTTCAGGTAGTACTCTGTTATGGAATTAATTCACGAAATATTTAAAATACGATATAACAGACAATTACTCAGTTTTAATTGTTGAAAAAGAAAATTGCTAATTAGAATAGCGAATGCAAATTTCCAAAGGCTGGGTAACATTAAAAACATTACAAAGTTACTCATTTAACGTGAAATGATAAAATCATACGGTACATTCATCCATTTGATTTAATTTTCTTTGAAATCATAGAAAGGAATAATCAAAACAAGACTGTGTCATTTCACCCGAGGTGCCCGATGACTAATGTTCCTCTCCGGCGATATTATTGGCCTCATTATTGAGTGATTTCATATAAAAGAAGTCGAGACTGATGGAAATGGTAGTTTGAACGTCTGAATCGTTCACGTTGAAATGCATTATGCAGGAGGTATAGTTTAGATATTATGTGTCTGAGCAACAGGCACTACAAGTCCTAATACGGCAGAAGGTGGCCTTGGATTTGAGGACATTTCTAATTCTTCAGAGAAGCAGAGAAGGTTTAAAAATAGGTAACTCAGGTCTTGCAAAAATGATTAGACATAGTATCGAAGATTAAGCTAAAAGCTGTGTTTACAATAAAATTAACGTTCGAAACGTTCGCAATTTCAATTGTCAATATCTATCACGTCTTCTCTTTACATTTTTGGTTCCTTTTTAAGTTTTATTAGTTATTTCCTTATTTTGGTTTGTAAACCTTTTCTGGTCGAGCTGTTGTTTATCAAGCGACTAATTTTTTAACCAATCTTCTAAGTTGAAAATAAAACTTTGATCATTAAAATTTTTCACGGTTGTTGAGAACATTGTATATACAATGTTACGTGTAGCTATGACCCAGTTTGTCAGAGATAATGAAGATTTATTGACATTAACTTTGAGTTGTTTGTAAAATAATACCTATTTGTTTGAAGAAAATACTGATGTTTTTCAATAATGTTGACCTGTATCTCTGTACAGATATTCATATGTATCTCACAAGAGACGGGCAATAAAATAAAAGCATAAAAGGCTCCATTTGTTTGAGAATAACGTCAAACGTCACCTTCGAAGCAATTTGTTCAGTAATATAGGTTTACTCATTTGAAAATGCATGTCCTAAGGAATAGAGCAATTATTCTATTCTTTTCACCGTCTTTTCACCGTTATTCACAAAAATAATTTATCTTAAGGAGGGATCTCCGAATTTCACTTATGTATAGAAATCGTTCAAATTTCGCAAATAAATAGATTTTTTGTTCTGCATCATAATATGGTGAGAAAAAGTGGTCAACGTGAACTAATTTTCGAGGTTTATTGCTTCAAAGTTACAGTTTCTTTCTCATTTTAACATTGCGACCATACGGAAAAGGTCATGCTGATATTTTTAAAAGCGTATTTGGCTGCTTTCCCACCTATAGATTTTTTTGAAAAACTACTATAGCGTGTATCAGATGCAATATTTTATTATTACATTTTTAAATGTATACCTTCGTGGACGTTTTACCGAGCTATGAGGGTTTTACTGCCTTATTTTTACGTTTTTCCATCTGAAAAGTGCAGTTTACATGTAAAAGTGTGTTGCCATGGTAAAACGGCCTTCTAGAAATTCGAAATTCTTTGCAAATTTGTAGAAATTTCCAGTAAACCGTGATTATATCACTCATCCCTCCTTAATTATTTTTTCAATAAAAGTTTAAACTCAAACTAAACGCAACTAATTTTAAGTGCACTAATTTTCATATCTACGATTGTGCGTGTTAAATTTTTAAAGCCAAGTGAAACAACTTATAAATTCCAATTTACACGCTAAACCGATTCTTCTACTTTTGCTTTCTTCAGGTTCCAATTCATCGCCACCGACTTCGTAATCACATTTATACATCTCGGCGAACATTATTGCAACTAATAATCACCTGCTAACTGTATGCTATAAGCTAATTGATCTCTACTCGTCAATAATAAATCATTTGCATCAATTAGATGGAGGTATCTAATTGCAAGGGCGTCATGGTCTAATTTTTATGACAGGTGAACATTATAGAACGATTCTGTTTAAACTAGTGGCATTTGTAAAATCGAATGAAACAAGTTTCTAAACACAATTTTAAATTAATGGAATTATTTTAGATTTGAATTTTAAGTGTAGGTTATGTTTCGTTCGATTATTCAAAATGTTGATTTAAGTTTGAAAAAAATGTTCTAATTATTTCAAATTCAAAATAGAATTTTTGTAGGCTATACCGATTCTACTGCGTGTTGATTGTAGAAGTGAGGTAAAAGTTATATACGAGACGGTCCCAATCAGGAAAATGTGATTTAAGATGGAGATCCGTCCTCTTAAGGGTCTACGATACTTGATGAAATCCATGTTTTATGAAGCACAAAAATCGACCCCTACTTTTTTAAAATTACCGATTGTCATCAAATTTGCACAGGTTATAGATAAAGAGTAGATCTGTGTCTATAGTGTCCCCAAAGTTTTATTTTTTGTTTAGTTATTTCAGAGCAGAGGTGCCAAAAAGACTCACATTGACCATGTTAGCACTTCCTCAAAACGAGAAAAAACTTTTTTTTATTATTTTTTGGATCACTATAGAGACACAGATTTACTCTTTATATGCTGTTAATTTTTGAAAACAATCAGTCAAGCCGTTAAGAAACAAGTAGGGCCGCCTTTTTATGTTATTTTGTGGTTTTCAATATTTGAAATAAAATAACTATCTTCACAGCAGTATATGCAACATGCAACACACGATTAAATGTCACAAATGTCACGTACAACCCAGAGCTAATGAATTTTCATGAATTTCTAGGATTTTTTTTGCATCGGAATCGGAATTTTCTGCGAGTCCTGTCGACTCTTAATTTACCTATTCCATTGCTTGTCCGATTTGCTCTACAAATAGGAACGTTTGATTTGATGCCAATCTGTCTTGAATTCGCAATTGAAGAGCGAGCTGATTTAATGGTATACGATCGAGTTTGAATAACGAATTGGAATAGATTTCGTTTTGAGATTACATTCCGTTCCGTACTTATTTCAGACCAAGACTAAGTATAGGTTAGAAATACACGAATCGAATCTTACATGCGCTTTCATTGCATGATCACTAACAGGCTATTTTATATAGGTAGTTAATGAGGATAGTGTGATAATCAGTTAAAACTATAATTGTATGTCGTAATTCAGTGTTGGTTTTTACCATCTCATTATTATTGAATCTAGATTATTTTTGGAAATTGGGGATCCGATTTTACGAGCTTATATGAAATTAATTGGTAGAATTCGTTCAATAAGGTGAATTTAGCAAAAGAAAGAGCTGGAGCGGAAAGTGATGAAGTTGATCATTATTTGTAAACTTATTTCTTAAATAGTTTCCGAGAATTAGAGACCGGAGTCTAATTATTTGTTGAATTTACCTAATATTTGTTCCTATCGTAATATTGAAAAGACATGGATTCATCGACCGTTTGATTAATCATATCATATTTTGAGACAAAACTCAAATTCATAAGAAATATTGATTAGATTTAAACCTTGCAGATTCACCTAAGTAGAGAAAGAAATGTATCCAATGTGTTATATTTTTAATAAGTACCTATTCCTAAAATAGTTTTAAACTACATAACTTTTCTTTTGAAGTATTGCGAAAACATGGCAAATTAAAAGTTAATTTGGTAACAAATGTGGTAAATGTTCTCATTACCTAGTTCTACCTACACATCGATTGGTTTTCCTCCCTCTCGAGGTTGTAACAGAATGCTCTGTGCCTGCCGGTGCCATGAGCCTGTGGGGTTGTGAACGAACAGGGAACCAAATCACATCATTCCATCCACGCCAACATTCCCCATCATCACACCAACTCATTCATTGCCCATGCATTCTTCTATTCTTAGGCTTGTAATTACTCATTTGTCTCCATGTACTCACCACTTAGGACGGTTTTTCGAGCGAATTCAATCATTGAATTGTACTGAAAATACGACCCATAAAAAACACTCCGTGTAAAAATACCCGCCAAGTCTCTTCAACTATAAAAAAGTAGAAGAAATCTAAAAATTCAACACTGAAAAGAAGTGATATCAAAAAATGAGCCAAGTCAAAACTTAATTTTAAAAACCAAAATATACTTGGCGCATCGTGTATATAAATAGTATAGAAGCATATGCCAAAAATTAAATGTACCTAAATATATATAATATACCTATAATGCCCTTAAAAACGATGCGCCAAGTATATTTTGGTTTTTAAAATTAAGTTTTGACTTGGCTCATTTTTTGATATCACTTCTTTTCAGTGTTGAATTTTTAGATTTCTTCTATTTTTTATAGTTGAAGAGACTTGGCGGGTATTTTTACACGGAGTGTTTTTTATGGGGATATCACTTATTTTTTTAGTTTATTTACACAACTTGTAACACACATCGGAGCAACAATGACCAATTACTTTTAAAAAATACGCCATTTCCGAATTGGTTAATACGAAAAATTGTGTTTGGTGCTCAATATACCTAAGCTTAAAGTGATATTCCATGAAGAATTGCGCAAGCTTCGTTACAATCAGTCCAGCCGTTTTCGAGATATGGTATCACTTCCGGTTTTCAAAATGGCGTCTAAAATTACTGCCACATAGAATTTATTTCTATAAATGTTATGTATCATTATAAGCCTTCTGAATATGTAGTTATTGTAGTAAGAGGTCATTTAAATCTAGTTCTTCATTTTCATGACGTCATTTCCGGTTTCGGTAATAGTACATCTCTACTTTAACTATTGATATTCCATTTAGATGACCGTCTGAATCATTTGGCGCTGGTTTAATTCCTAACGGTCTAGCTGTTTTCGAGATAATACGTCACTTCCGGTTTCGAAATGGCGGCTTCCTGTTGGTTTTATAAAAAGGCACCTCAGACGCCAAAAGTGCACATGTGGTGAAAATTTCAGATCGATCGGCTCAGCCGTTTAGGCTGTGGCGGTGATTGCGGTGTTTCCTGATATCATCATCATCATCATCAGATCAAGATAGGTTTTAAAAGGGGTGTAATTTCACGTTTTTCACGGCCCTCTAGCTCGCAAACGGCATAACATATTGTTCCCTAATTTGGTATATGTAGTGGGGTGGGCCATAGCTCGAAATTAAGATATATCGCAACAATGTGAGATTTTCTAATTTTAAGATCCAGTAGGCCGAAAATGCCGTGTTGTTGCTTACAGTAAAAGTGGTTGGTCTGCTCCTCAGTTTATTATGCATATACGGTATGTTGAGTGAGTGTGAGTGTACGGTACGACTTGGCTGGGTGGAGCGACCGCTCCACAGACATGGGCAAAATACTCTGTTTCAATGTATTTGGAATACAAGATACTGATACTTTTAATTTGGGTATCTAAAATACAAGATACAAGATACATTTTAGAGATGTATTTAAAATACAAGATACAAGATAGTATCTTTAGATACTTCAAAAAAGATACATTTAAAGATCCTTTTTTATTCTCATACATATCATCCAACAGTAAAAAATGTAGGGACTTACTTTCTAAATTAAATTTTAATTTGTTCTATTTGTAAGGCAACATACTTAAGAGGCAAACGGAAGCGAACGGGAATCGCACAGTTCGTCAAAACGTTTTTTGAAATTTTGTCTTCCCACTAAATAATTCGAAAAAATCAGATAGTAACGACCCATTACAGCCTAAAAGACTAAATAATGCCGCACACTGGAGTTCATTATGACCTCTGATGCGACCTCAAAGTGTTAAATACGATTTTTGAGGTAAAATAATCGCATTTAACTAGAGATGGGTCGATACCACTTTTTCACCGATACCGATACCGATACTCACTTTATGATTAGCGATACCGATAGTATCGCCGATACTTTTGTTTCTTTATATTTCTGTAGTTCCTGTCCACCAAAGTCTCAATTCAATCAAAATTCACAAAACTAGAGATTTTTTGGGGGATTATGTCACTTGCAACCTTGGCTCTGATTGGTTGAGGCATCTGCCAATGGTGATACAACTCACTGACGTGATGCCAATGAGCACCAATGGCGGGAAAACGGCCACAATTCAAAATTTCAACTAAAAAAGTAATAAGTATCGAAGTATCGCAAATATGGCATTAAAATTGACCGATACCGATACCACCGATACCATGGGTATCGGTGGTATCGTGAGTATCGGTATCGGTATCGGCCCATCTCTACATTTAACACTTTGAGGTCGCATCATAGGTCATAAAGTACTCCAGTGTGCGGCATTATTTAGTCTATTAGGCTGTAATGGGTCGTTACTATCTGATTTTTTAAAATTATTTAGTGGGAAGACAAAATTTCAAAAAAACGCTCTGACGAACTGTGTGATTCCCGCTCGCTTCCGTTTGCCTCTTAACATTTTCTTGATCGATTCAATACGGCAACTTGTATTATTTGATGCTTGTTTGAAATCAAGCAAGCTATCTTTGAAATTCTAGGCGCATAAAAATGTATCTTGTATTTTAAATCTTCAAAAAAGATACAAAATACTTTAGAAATGGGTATTTAAAATACAAGATACAGATACATTTGGCTCATGTATTTAAAATACTAGATACAAGATACAAATGTATCTAAGATACGTATCTTAAGATACAAGTATCTAGATACTGCCCATGTCTGCCGCTCCACTAGATCAAATCTTTTTTTACATTTGCATTCCGTAAGCCCGACTCTCACATAAAATAGTTATTCTGGATATAATAGATAATGTAGGTGATTTATGTTCGTTACCCGTATTGTTTTTTTTCTATTCAAGTAATATTTTCTTGATAAAGTTACGCAACTGTTTTATTGTTTTATTTACACGAATCAGCTTTTGTTAAAGAACTTGAGTGAAACATCTGCTGTAATTATTTCTAATTCACAAGAACAGGCGCGTAGGAAGGGGGAGGGATGGGGGGACCCCCCCCCCTCTGATTTAATTCCTCTCCCTATTGTTCTTATACATTTGATGTTAACATAAAAATATGCTAAAAAAGTGTTAAGAGTCTACGATACTTGATGAAATCCATGTTTTATGAAGCACAAAAAGGCGGCCCCTACTTTTTTCTAAATGGCTTTACCGATTGTCTTCAAATTTTCACAGATTATAGATAAATAATAAATCTGTGCCTCTAGTGAGCCAAAAGTGTAATTTTTTGTTTAGTATTTTCAGGGCAGTGGTGCCAAAAGGACTAATATATTGCCCATGTTAGCACTTCCTCAAAACGAGAAAAAACATTTTTTATAATTTTTTTGGATCACTAGAGGCACAGATTTACTCTTTATCTTTATGCTGTTAAATTTTGAAAACAATCGGTCAAGCCGTTAAGAAAAAAGTAGGGGCCGCCTTTTTATGTTTTTTTGTGGTTTTCAATATTTCAATTAAAATAACTTACTTCACAGCAGTATATGCAACATGCATCACACGATTAAATGTCACAAATGTCACGTACAACCCAGAGCTAATGCATTTTCATGCATTTCTAAGATTTTTTTCACATCGGAATCGAAATTTTCTGCGAGTCCTGTCGACTCTTAAAATCGCGTAGAAATGCACCAAATTCATTCCTCTGAAATTTAACATTTTTCCGGAACTGTGCGCCCCGGACCTGCATTTCGCTGGGGTAGGGGGGGGGGCCTCCCCCCGGACCCTCATTGTCTTCGCCTTCCAGCTCAAGTTCTGTAACAATATTACCCCCCCCCCCCCACCCCATCCCATCATTGCAAATTTAGTTAACGCGCCTGCACAAGAAACAATGTCCCGTATGAATAAGGCTTTAGCATCACATCAAAACATGGGATAGTTCCAATAGATCATGACCATGATTCCTATTATTCCATTATCAACAGTGATCGAAATGGGAGTATTTCATGAAGAGATGTATTCGAAAGAAAGCCCAAGGATCCCTCAGATCAAAATGCTCTATTTATTATTTAGATGATTTTAAATTGTTTCACTTGTCTTTTCACAACCTTTAAAGGTAAAAACTCATATTTTACCAAATAAGTGAGTCTCGTTTATTAGATTATGGTAAAATGGTTTACCCCAACAAAAAAAAAATATGTGCTAATAGACTCCCCTATCCTTGCTGTTGGTGTTAAGTATCCTTTGGCACATTTCTTGTAGGTGGTAAACTATTTTACCACTAAAGTGTACATTATTTCTCTTCTGACGTGGTACAATAATTGAGCTACTATGTCAACACCACTTGTAACCTTGACTTCTAACCCACGGTCATGGATGGACAGCTGGTGGATAGCTGGTGGTTCTGGTCTGGAGTGGAAAGTGTGCAATGGAATGAAATGAAATGGTTGTTTTCTGTTGCAGCTACACGGGCCACTGCCCCACGCTCAAGTTTCGCTTCGGCAAACGCTACGGAGCGAACACCAAAGAGATCATTCAGGTATGTCGATTAGTTTTATACCAGACACATTGTTGAAGACAAAGAGATTGTTAGACAGTCTAGCAAATATTATTGGTTGTATTTTGAGTTCATAATTTAGAAATGAAATTTATGTTGTCATTATTGTCCACTCTAGGTTGAAAAAATCAAAAAAATCACGTCATTTGCACCAATGGGACTTTTGATATTCACTTCGATCAATTTACTGACACTGATGCATTGTTGAAAAACAAGGACAGCTCCTTAACAGTTCAATGCATTTTCTAAAATATTATTGTTAGTATTTTAACTTAATAATTTAGAAATACAATTTAAATTGTCATTCTATTTGGGAAAGTGTAAAATATTGGCAATAATTGCAGGAGCCTAGAAACTCACGGCATTTGGTTGAAAATCGTGTCATTTGCACAAATGGAACCAAGCCAATCAATTTAATGCTAGACACAAGTTGCATTGTTGAAAAACCAGGGCGGTTCCTTAGCCTAATTCACTGCAGTTTCTAAAATAGAATTGTTGTAGATTTTGGACAAAAAAGTTTAGATCCATTGAGCCGTCATTAAAGCAAAAAGTATTGACATTAAGCAGAATCTTGAAACTAGTTTAACTTAACAATACTCGACACTTTGATGCATTGTTTAAACCTAAGGCGGCTCCTAAACTGTGAAATATCTTGAAATATTACTGTTTGATATTTTGAGACGTCACCCAATTTTATCTGTCATTCCATTCAACTTATAGGATACAAAGTACATTGATTGCTGGAGTGAAGAAACCCAAAAGAGCTTTTATTGTCACTCTTTTGGTAAATAAAAACAATGGCAGTTACACCTTTAACAATGCTATTGAGCCGCAAACGTTAAGAAATATACGAACGTTCGCCCTGATTTGCTCACAGTGCCATTTTGTATGAACGTAAAACCCAAGTTGTCTATAAAGGTTGAAAGCTAAATTCCAAATATTGTACTCTGTTAGGTACTAATGAACCCTGGGTCCATGGGTCAGTGGACGCTGTCTATTTAGGCGACACGAGAAATACAAATATGAATATTTTTTTAAAAATAAAAGACTAATCAAGGAATAATTTTTTACTGAGATAATTGGCGTAAAATACACATTTTTGCGGCACGCTAGACTCCAGTACTAACTACTGTGTAACCAGCTCGCGTAGTTTAACATATTCTCACTAGTGACGTTGTAGTGCCGCTCAGCATAGAGAGACTATATATCATTATAGGCTCTCTAGCTCAGCATAATTTACAACCCCGGAAGCCCATTCGTGTTCAGCGACGAAGCTTTTAAACTTCATTGGGACTATTCTTCCCAACATCCCCTCTCGCCCAGCACTGGGATCGTATAACTTTTGTCAACAGTCGATCGACATATCTTATGGGAGAATAACATTGACACGTCATAGTCGATCGACGACAAAGTCGAGTCAATGCTGATCTCTCATAAGAGTTGTCGATCGTTTGTCGGGCTTAGTTATACAATCGCAGTGCAGAGTGAATGTACCATGAAGAATCGTGTTTTGCAGGAACTGGGGGCCAAGGCACCCCCTCAACGTCATGAGCCCTACAGACCCCACGACACGCGGTCAGTGTTGACCCCTATCGTGCGCACGCAGGGTCAAACCAAGGACTATGCTGACGAGGTCAAGGTGAAGAGTCGCAGATATGTGCTCGGCTACACGGGTAAGTGTTTACTTGTCTAGACAAACTTATTTCCAATCTAGTTAATGAAGATTCACTAGTTGATGAGCGAGCATTTGTTGTCTAAATTGTGCCGAGGTGGCCTACATTCTACTAACAACCCTGAAACATGTGCCGGAGTAACCCACCCTCTACTTCAGTAGCTTCTTGCTGCGTTTCGTTATTTTATCGGCAGCTTTGGCTTTATTATTTTCGAAATTGATATTTTGACAGTCCATTGCATTTTTTTTAAGGTATATTAAAAGTAGAACAATCAATAGTTCATAGAGTTTGTGTAGTATTTACGTTCACAATTCAATAGCATTTTATTGTTTTTCAATATCAAAATAATTTTGAACTTGATATCGAACTGGACCCTATTCCATGAATTTTACATTCCCAAATCTGATGGAATCCGATTCACGACCATATTGACTAACATTGCACCGAATCGGATTTCAGCAGAATATGACATTTTAAAGTTATAGAATAGGGTCCCCGGAGACCTATTCTAGAATGTTTTCCCAATTCCATTCTGATGGAATCCGGCTCGCGGCTATAAGGATTAACATTGCATGGAATCGAATTCTACCAGAATTTGGGAATTTAAAAGTTATAGAATAACCTTGTCTCTGTCTAGTGTATTCGCTAATTTTTAAACATGTCTAAATTGTGCCTATGTGGCCTACATTCTACTAACAACCCTGAACATGTGCCGGAGTAACCCACCCTCTACTTCAGTAGATTTTTTTCTGCGTTTAGCCATTTATCGGCAACTTTGGCTTTGTTATTTTCAGAAATTGATATTTTGACTGTCACAATGCATTTTTTTAAGTTATATTAAAAGTAGCACAATCTAAATATGATTTGTTAACTTTGTAAAATAGTTTTACTTTGGTCTCATCTCAATCTTATTCAATATCAACATTATTTTGAACTTTATATCGAACTGGGACCCTATTCCATAAATTTAAAAATCCCAATTCTGCTGGAATCCGATTCACGGCCATAGTGGATTATTGCAATTAATCGGATTACAGAAGAATCGGAATTATTAAAGTTACAGAATGGGGCCCCTGGCCTCAAGGTGACTATCAACGTGGAACTAAAGAGCGATCTCCTCCCCCCAGGTTACATCCCCGGCATGAACTTCCGGTACGGCAGCTCGTTCAAGCGCACGGCCGACGAGAGCGACCTGCAGTTCCGCACGCGCCTGTCGCAGGAGGAACGTCGTCGCGCACGGGATCGCGCGCAGAACGTCTACTCCGCTCCCATCCGCATGATCTCCCTGCGCTCCAAGGACGAGCTCCACCAGGCGCTGGAGCAGTATCATAGCAATAACAAACACACGGCGTATGATGGTCAGTAATAGGTACCTGTTTTCCAGATCGTTTCAGACAAATTTCATACGGATTCTCAGCGGCCTGACATCGGAACAAACAAAATAAACTGACATGGCAGATGGAATGCTATTTTGTTCGGAAAGACGTCACTTTGATTTTACGCTCGATTATACGAACGGTTTGAAAAGAGGTCCAGGAGGAGGGATGTAAACCTGAACTGTTACGAAGAACCTCTATTATAGAGATTGTGGGGCAATGGATTTTGATACTTTTTGTATTTAAAAATGATTAATAAAAAAGTTTAAGTCATACTGCAATATCAACTCCGAGAAAAATGATGAGTTGATAGATTGATCAAATTAAATCGTTAGATATAAAGTTCTATGATCGACAGTGTGTCTAAGCTCAGCACAATTCTAAAGGGAATACAGTTCTGTCCACAAACCTCTAGTATCACTTTTTACTACCAGAGTGCTCACTGCAACTTTCAGTGTGGTTCAAGCAATGTTTTGATTACAGACCACCACATCAGCGCTGAGTTTCCACCGATCGCCGGCTACACCGGCCACATCCCCCGCCTCCAGGGCACGATCAGCCAGCGCTACAACACAGCCGCCAAGCAGGGTCTGACGCAGTTGCGACGCGAACAGGAACAGAGGGCGGAGTTGCCCAGGGCGTATAGCGCAGTGCGGGCGGCGCTAAACTCGGCGCGCACCACTTACACCACCCCGGCAGTGTAGCGGCGTCAGTTACACCGCCCGGCAGTGTAGCGGCGTAACTTACACCACCCCGGCAGTGTAGCGGCGTCAGTTACACCACCCCGGCAGTGTAGCGGCGTCAGTTACACCACTCCGGCAGTGTAGCGGCGTTACTTACACATTGCCGCGTGGTGCGAGAGGCGTTAGAGCCGGCACGCACCACTTACACCACCCCGGCAGTGTCGTTTCCATCCTTTGAGTCCATCCTACTGCCAACCATGTCGAAAATATAATAAGTTCTATTTCTCCATACGGTCAAGTCAGAAACTTGCAAAGTTTTAATTATCATGTTGTTTAGATACACATTCGTCCAACCCATTTGTACAATACCAGAGCTTTGGCCAAGTAAAGCATCCTTATTAGTTGTCCGTTAGAATAAAATAAATTTTTATTTAATGATATAATATTTAATACTGTTTGAATGTTAAAATAATATTATTGTTATTTGTTACAGACTGAGACATGTAGGTACTACAAAATCGGTACAAAAATTAGTTTACCTTTACCTATCTTTTGAGCATTTTGTCACGTAAATTGCATTCTTAATCTCGTGCAATACGTGTAAGGAAAAAGATAAGAGGTTGTTTAAATGTTAAGTCTTCTGTAGATAAGCACTTTATGCTTTGTTTTGTTCTGAAATTACCGCCGAGTTGTATCAGCTAGTACAAAATTATTACAACATTATTACAAAAAATTACAAACCGAAATTAAAATCTTATTTTTAATCATACAATTATTTGACTGGAGAAAGCACATAACATTAATGTGTTCTTATAATATAATGACTGTATAGTATCATGAATTAATTAGTATGTACAAACTTATTGTAAACATTGTTGAAATATTGTAAAATTGAAATTTTTTAAAACTTTTTATATAATAGTGGTTGTAAATGTTGTGTAGGTGCAGGATAAATGTTAGAGAATATTAAATTATATTATATTATTATGTAGATATTAAGTGAGGATGTTTATTTGGAGAATTGACATTTGAATATTTTAATTAATATTCAATATTTCGGTCAAGTTATCCATCTAAAGTAAAGCAAGCGTTTCTTCTTGTAGACGTGTTTTCTACAAAATTCTGCTTGCTAGATCTTTAATAGATTTTTTTTTGAAAATCTGTAATCAAGATCTTTTTGTACCTACTACAAATGTATGAGATTGAATGATCCTCATTAAATAAATAAAACAAAATTATCTACTTGTTTCGTTGTTTGTTTTTCCATTGATTCCTTAAAATCCCTACTTTGGTCTTTACTCTTTATCGATGTTTTTATCAAAAGCACGATCCAAATAATGAAATAATTTTTTAAAATTTAAATGTTGCCAACTTTGCAAAAATATTGGTTTTAGAAGATGGTGAGGTTGGTGACACTGGAATTAAGACAAACCCACCACCTTTTAATTTTGTTGTAAACGGCCTTTTATGATGGCGTGTCTGTTTTGACAGGTCACAACATATTATTTTTACGTTCTTTTAAATGTATAAATATGGCGTCTTTTTATGCACTAATAAAATAATAATAGTTTTGAAGAGTTGTGTGACCATCTGGCCTAGGTAAGTTATGTGGTTGCTTTAGAATGTACCTGTAGGCTGCCATAACCTCACTTCCACTGTCAACTTGAGCAAAACATAGCATCAATTAACCATAATTGTCAATTTCCTCCTGTACCAATTGTTAAGTCTAGTATCACTGAGTATGTTATGCGTCATAATAACAAAAATTATGTATTTGACCGCGTAATAGTAAAACTAGGTAGATATTTAGTATTTGCCAAGGAAGCCTACGTACCTACTAGGTAGGTACTACCTACGATCACCACACTTTACAGGGATCGGAAACTGTCTGCGTATTGTGACGTCACTCCCATAAGACCAATGCTAAATGATGGCGGCCCAGTGCTTGGGCCGCCGATTTGCTCTTTCTTACTTCCTGCTCCGTCTTACTTCCGGCCGGTGACCCGCGAAATTTAAAAAAAGTACGATTTTGGAGTGTTTTAATTTGATTCACACAATTGCCGCCAGGTTTGAACGAGCTTCTCAAACTTGCCGCTGCTAAAGATGATAGCGCATTGTCGAATATTTGAATTCTGTTCTGGCGGGAGATAAAGACATGTGTCACGTGAGCGACATCACAGCCGCCTATTCTATGATTGTTGTGTTCAAGGTGACCAAGCACATGGCCAGCTAGTCAGACAGTTTCCGATCCCTGTAAAGTGTGGTGATCGTAGGTACTCCCTAGGTAGGTACCTACCTATGTATCTAGGAAGCTCCCAAGCTCTGCTCTCTTTGGTTCATATTTACCTTGATTGATGTTTATCTTTTGCACTTGGTGTTTGCAACTCAAAATGGTTTGTAGGTATGTATTTTACTGTCAAACTCTGGTGTTCAAGTAAGTACGCTTTAGTGGTACGTAGGTGAGTGAATCTCACTTTACATTTTTGAGCTTTTAGTTGCATCTTTGAGCTTCGAGTGGCTCTGAGTTGTATCAAATAATAACATATCTCTAATTCATGATCTCTGGTTCCACAGGTTAATATGCTATTTGTGGTTGCCGAAGTGAAGCAATGTTTAAAATAGAATCATACATAACGCCCATCATTCTAAGCTATGTTGACAAGTACATAAAAAACTTCCGGCCACAGGATTCACAGGTATCGTCCCAGTTCAATAACATCACAATACAATCTGTTGCAAAGCAAAATATTTCAAATATTTTACTTGCAGGTGTCGCTATGGGGAGGAGATGCTACCTTCCACAATCTGGACTTGCGACTAGAAGTCTTAGAGCAAGAACTAAATCTTCCATTTACTTTTGTGAGCGGCCATATTCACGAGTTGACCATTCATGTGCCATGGACGAAACTGAACTCGGAATCCATAAATATCACCATAAATACAATCGGTATGATCATTTCGAATGTGTTGTCTTACTAAAGAGCTGAACTTGTAGGCTACTACCTATACATGATTTTGTTTTAGAATGCACTCTCAAGCTTCGTGGGGAAGACTCGTATGGATCTGACGGAGCGAGTCATACGAGTGGCGGATCACATAATTCACCAACAAGTCCCGGGCTTAAGGAATCACGTAGGAAAGCAAGAAAGTGTGTACCTACGTATCTAGAACCTACCGCACTTAAGTCATGCAGACTAATGAACTTCAATTAATACTATTAACTCTTTCTTATTTCCAGAGAATTGATAGCTCAGGTAGCTCCACCCGGTTATGTACAGAGTCTTATCAACAAGATTGTCAACAATATTACAATTGTTTGTAATAATTTGATTCTGAAATATGTAGAAGAAGACATTGTGCTTTCAGTCAACGCAAAATCTGTAACTTTTCAATCGGCAAATGAAAAATGGGAGCCTGCATTCACAGGTTTGTAAATCATTTGAACTTGGCAAACATTTAAACAGAATCGAAATTTTTAACTGATGGATTAAATTTTATGTCAGGATGATTCCTCTATACATTTTCATTCTATTATCCAGATCCTAAATGTGTAAGACATTAACAAGAGTAAACAAAATGTATGATATGATTGCTAACTTATAGAGACTAAAATTGTGCAGGAATACCTAGGTCTACTAGACCGCAAGATAAAACTAATTACCTATTTGTAGAATATTGCACTGTAATTGAATTGTGACTTGTGTTCTGCTTTCTACCTTCCTAGAACCTGTCTAAATCTTCTTTCGTGTACATATTTAGAGCCGATCGTGCAGCTAATGTCTCGCAAGATCGTCAATCTAGTCGACTTGACGATATGCCTGGACAAACGCAATGCATCGGGCAAGATCGAGTTGTACCAGGAACCTCTTCTCTACCGCTGCTCCACGGAAGTCCACCTGCTGAAATGCTATCTCAGCAAGAAAGCCAAGCAAGCCAACACGACGCGAATCGATCTCAAGTGCAGTCGGATGGATTTCAGTCTTTCGGAGCAGCAGATACCGATGTTAATGCGGTTGATTAATCTCGTGCTGGCATTGCAAGCGAAGGAGCTGAAAGCTGAGCCCTCGTCGACTAATATTCACTCGGAGGACGAGGAGAATGCACCAGGTACGAGTCTAGTTGGACGTCTTTTCACTCATTCAATCATCATGTTAATAGCAGACACTGATTATAGGTACTTTTATGTTTTCATGTAGGTAACAAACCTACCTACCTACCTGCAAAAATGTTTTTCTAGTACCTATTTCAATATTTTACGTACACTACTTGAAACATATTTTTAATCTTCAAACATAGGAATCAATCGACAGACATTATATTTTTAATTGAAAGTTGTAACAGGATCCCATTGAATTATAATAATAATAGTAATAATAATAATCTTTCTCCCGGTTCCAAGAGTTGGGTCGGGGGGTGGCGAGGCCACCATTTACTAGGGCCTGGACTCCTAAGCTAGCTGGCCAGGCTTGGCTTTTCCTCTTCGTTCTTCTTCTCTACCTACCTGTTTTTTCCACTTCTTCCTATCTTCCCCCCACATTCCTTCTTCCACTTCTTCCCACTTCTCCAGTCTCTCTTATACATCTTCTGCTACCAGCCCTCTCCACTTTTCCCTCGGTCTTCCCACTCTCCTTTTATCACTTCTCGCAGCTTCGACTCCCGACGCGGTATTCTCTCCCTCTGCATTCTCTTCATGTGGCCAAACCACTGTAGCCGCTCTCTCCCCATTTTAAATGCCAACCTCTCTACCTTCAAGTCTACCTTCATAACTCCCATTGAATTAACAGGTGGAATTATTAATAATAAATGTTCATTTCCATAAGTTTTAAAAGAAGTAGTACAAAGTAGTGATATTAATTTTCAGAAAAAATATTGTAACCTATCTGAAAATTTTCTAGTATAGGACCAAGAATATAGCTTTTTTCATAGATTCCACATTGTTCTGGCAATATGATGAAATTAATGCTGTCTGCACATTTCTGCTGAGTCATCCAAAGTCATCCAAATTGTGCCATGATTAACTTTCCTAATATTTATTTATAAAAGCACAGAATAAAATTTTCCGACTAACATCTCTACTATTTAATTAAAACAAACAATCTACTGACTCATAGGTATTCATGTATTATGTTCCAAATGTATTGACATGATATGCTTAAAAACTCTCTTCTTGATTACATTTCTTTCTCATTTTGTGTTTAGAAAAGAGTGTGGCTGGAGTGGAGGAAGAGTCGTGGGCCGGCTGGGCCTGGAGTTGGATCCCGCCCATCCTGCCGTCCGACTGGGACGAAGACTGGAACAGCGAGCAACAAGTTGCGTACGCCGTACACACATTCCACTTCGGAGTTTACGTAGCAGAAGCGTCCATCTCGTTCAAGGTAAAATCACATATATGTCTGTGACTTTCTATTCTCATAAACAACTGCAGGAATAAGTCCCTATCACCCTCCATTCACCCCCCACCACATTCAAACAACTTTTCCAGTGATATGGGTCGAGGGGGCGGAGCTTTAACTAATTATAAATGCATGGAAAGGGGAAAGGAGGGTAATAGCTGCTTCGTGCCGCCAGTGTACTACATCATCTAATTTTTTAAATTTAATCCAGGTAACGGAGCAGACGCTGGAGCGCAGTTACTACGGACCGAAGAAAGTGAAGTTCGTTCCCTACCTGATCCTCCAACTGAAGGGTTCTTCTCTCGACATGGTCGCGCACGACATCAGCTGGTTCAATCTCCAGGTCGGGATAAGTCGAGTGACCTTGGAGCCGCACGCAGATTGTTTCTGCGGAGTCTGGGAGCTGTCGCCCAACCACGAGAAGACGGAACAAGTGGTACGTTAATAGCCGGTCGAGAATGTTATTGTGATTGCCGTGTTATTGAGGAACTGAATGATTAGACCTTCTTGCAGGAAGCGTATTACTTCTCAGTGGGGAAAGTTCAAGACACATACTTGGAAGAGTCGCTTTTTGATCCAGAGGCATCGGAAAACAAAGGTCTTCGAAAGCAGTACAATGTGTCCTGGGATAACCACACAGGAAATATTACTGGTTGGTGCAAATTCATCTTTATGCTTTACTTTTCAATCTACTACTGATAGTTAGTAAAATAAAATTTTGACCCTTTATTCTTATTACCTACTAGCAATTACCAGTCAATTGACCATGTACTAACATCCATTCCTAACTACAATTTGATCTAAATTAACTAAATTCTTTATCAAATCTCTGCATCATCAATAGGGACTCTCAAAGTGTTTGAAAATGTTGAAGTTTGTTAGGTGACTTTGCCTACAAAATGGTGATAACAATCTACCTATGAGTTATGACTAGAGCCAGTTTTAAATGGTGATGCGCGAATTCGCGAATTGTTCTGATTGCACTATTTTCTTCTACTAAAATCCATTTCATTGTGTATAGATCCCAAATCTACCATTTTTACATCGCGAAAAAAAACGAAATCCAACCCTGATCGCGATATTCAACATTTTCCGCGAAATGACCACGAAATAAAGGTTTTCTATTAAAATTACTGCTTTTATCCCCCTAACAGGTCACACAACAACAAACGAAACCAGTTTCTTTCCATGTGCTACTCACTCAACCCCCTCCCCCTCGCCAGACACTTTGCTACCCACCCTCAAAGTGAACCAGCCAGACCAGTCTAACCAGTTGATGATGCCTCCAGGCTGCTTTGTTTTGCGCCCCCATCTGTTCAAGGTCGACCGGTTTTCCCAACCCCCCTTCCACCCTCAACCAGTCGCAACTATTCATCAATAGTCTACTTACACAGAAGGATATTTTGGAACAATTACTGCACTGAAAATTGTTGGATTGGGAAAGAAAATATCTTTTCAAACTATACATTTTGATTTTGCGTCATGAAATTTTAAATATTATGTATCATCTACACAGAGAAAATGTGGGTTGGGGAAAAGACAGTACAGAGCATTAAATTCGCCATTCTAGACAAGCCTATTTCAGTGCTAATAGTGCATGACCAACCCATTCCAATCCCTCCTCCAAAAAGGCATACATGTTTTTCATCAAATTATGGTTTCTGGAGGCTATTACAATGTGTTTTATAACCAATTTAATATCACCACAAATCGCGAAATCCCTCTTCCAGAAAAAACACAAAAAACGAAATTGATGATTTTAAAAACGAATTTTAAGAAATAAAATCACCATTTAAAACTGGCTCTAGTTATGACATTATGGCTGATAAACAGTGTTTACGATAATATAGTTCTGTAATGCAGAGATTAGTTATATATCATATTTACTCGAATAAAAGCCGCGGGTATATTAAAATGTGTACTTTCTTGAAACCTTAGGGTGGCTTCACGTATGGCATTTACACACTAGATATTAGATAGGTACCTACCAATGTTTTTCAAAAACAGACTTCGAAAAACTGGGGTGAAGCTTATATTTGTGTGAGGCTTGTATTCATTGTATTCTCTTTCATTTCAGAGCTGAGTCTGCTGGAACGAACGCCAGCATTGGTCGTCGACTTCCTCTTCAAGATCGATTTCCCCGAAGACTTTGACACGGAAAGTTTGTCCGAATTCGACTCCAACTTCGAGTATGCCAACCTGGCGGAACGGACGCTGTGTCGGATTGCGCTCGGTCCAACGCTCCTTGTGAAGCTTACTCCGGGACTTTTTCACCGCGTGCAGATGTTGACCCACGCCACCGAGGCGTACGACTATTCCCCGTACAGCATTCCTAAGCCTGGTGAGTGAGCAATGTCACCGTACTTTTTCATGACACTCCTGCAAGACGAGGAATATTTATAACCAGAATACATCCAGTCTGAAATTCTTTATAGTCATGCTTAGCTTCATGCCAACATAACTTTGTTGTCAAGTCAAATACTAGATTGACATGCAATATGGTGCAAGTGTAGTTGATTGTTTCTTTATTTCTTCTCCAGAAAATTAATTTAATTTAATAACTGCAATACCTCTATGTACCTAATGCATGTTTTGTAATTCTAGCAAGCAATTTTTGGTAGGAAAATATGTAGTATGTAAATTAAAGATAGTGTTCAATTGAAGTTAAAATTTTGTCTTCGGTACACAACACTGGTGTAAAGAACAATAAAATAAAACTAAAATTTGTTTACATTTTGCATAACTTTGAACTTAAAAAAATTATGAAGGCTTGTCTTTTTTTAAGCCTAAATATTTCTCACCGAGTGATAAATGTCTTCACTTTCATCTTTAACAGAGCCGACCTTGGAGGAGCTTCCCCCCGCTTCTTCCGACGACTTTGACGCTCTGAACGAGAACATTCCGCTGGTGGAGTTCTGTGTGACACTCTTTAAGCCCACGGTGCACATCTACTTCAACAACCATCGACCCTACGAGCCGGCCAGCTATCAGGGACAGCATCGCAAGAGAAGGGTGAGGAACTCGTTTAATATGGACATAATGCTACTGTAGTTTTAAATAAACAAAGATACTGTAAGTTGGGTATAATGATTTGATTTTAATAAAAACTACTCTCTAAGAAGTAGGAACAACACCAGTTGGTAATAAACGTAAAAAAAATAAAACCTAGACTCAATATTTCAAGGGTTCTTCTACCCTCGTCGTCAGATGCTAACTGAGCACCTAAAACTGACGTAGAAGGACCCTTGAAATATTGTGCCTTGGTTTTGTTTGTTTTACGTGCTGTTCTTAGAGAGTAGTTTTTATTATACTACTGTGTAGTGCCACCGTCAAAACCTTCTTAAAGTCAAAACATACCTAATCCTTGACAACTTTTATACATTCGTAAATTTTGTATAATTTTTATTGTGATGTGGAAAAAAGGCTTATGAAATAAAAAAATAATAAAAAATCAAATAGGCATATAAAAGTTTTGGATAGGTAGTAGGTATACTCGACAATTCATAAAACGGTATTTGAAAGAAATGGATTGTCTGAAAAAAATGTGATGGCATTATCTGATGAAGTCCAAACTAACTCGTCATATACCTCTAGTATGTGAGCTCTGGTTTCATTGATAATAACAAGGATTGATTGTCAATTAACCTGACCAGCAGCCAATCTGTTTCGTTCAAATACCATTTTATGAATTGTCGAGTGTACATGTTTCTTCAGAATGAGGTGCATACCTACTTCAAAGTTATACATTACAAAATATTACCTTTTTGACCAAGAAATAATTTTTACATGGTCAGAGAAGTCAGACTCATCCTTTCTTGTTCTCTTTTTAAAACATAAACACAATGTAATGGACATTTAGTGAGAAAATGTTGTTACATCTTTATTTTTTCCTTTGAAAATGGGCTGTATTTCACCAAAATTAAACTAATGTATTTTCGAATGATTATTTTATCATTTTGATTTTGATTTCTGTCCTTATTTCGACTTCATGCTGTTGAGGTTAGGCCTCATCGTTTTGTAATTGCTTACTTTATTTCTAGACATCAAAACAATTATAAGAATGTAACGATGAAAGGAGCATTCGGAATGTTTTGGTTTTTACATTAGGGTCAGGATCTGCTTGTGTATGTATTGTTCCGCCCCCCATGACTTCTTGACCCTTCCCCTAGGATGCGCGGAAGATGCTGTCGGTCCCCAACGATCCCGCGCCCGTGTTCAGCGTGGACTGCAAGCGTCTGGAAGCCATCATCACGCGCCCGATGTATCCCAACCGGCTCGTGAGGACGGCGTGCAAGCTGCCCGATCCTCCGCCAAGGATGTTCCACGCCTGCCACAAGTTCACGCAAGTCAATGTGAGCGACTTATTTCATCTGGTTATTTATTATTATCATCAAATAATCTGTTCCTCAGAGGCAGAAGGCCAGAAGTCCATATCTGTGTTTCTTGAGGGGAGCTCATAAACCAGTAGGTAATTCTGCCTTCATCCAATCATATTTGTAATGGTGACAAGTCATTACGAGAATACTTCAATATACTTATTTGTTGACATGACATTAGTCAAATGGCAATGGATAGAGCTTGATTATTCCAAAAGTGTGCAACGCAAAATCGAGAAAATGGACTTCCGGCCTTCTACCTCTGATGTGCAGATAAACTCTCCTTCCTTGGTACCTACAGATAGTTTGCACAATTACATTCAGAAGTTGTTTACTAGATCCTTAAATGTTCATAGTGATCTGGAAAACAGCTTGTGAATGATGGTCACTTACACACAAAAAAACTGATAAAACAATAAGAAGGGTCAGCTCTGCAACATTTTAAACAGTTGATAAGAACTATATTAGCAACCAATGACATTCCTTAAACTCAACTACCTACTGGTTTTAAATTGAAAAACAGGCCCTAAGAAAATAAGCTAGTATGCTATTAATGTATTTCTAATAGACTTCATTGTTTTATTGAACAATATTTGAGTGAACTCTGACATATGGGTAAACAAAACATCTTCCCCGAATGTGTCCAGCTGGTTGACATCGGCGCGCAACTTCTGCTGTTCTCCACCGCGAAGCCGACGACCATCCTCGCGCCGACGACGTTCACGCACCGCGAGAGCGCGCTGCTGATGCCGCAGTACTGGCGCGACCGAGACGTGTACTTCACCGAGCGCCAGTTGGACTCCTCGGACAGCCTGACCGTCACGCTGACCCACGCCAAGATGCTGGTCGCGACCTACGTGTTCGCATCGCTGGTCGAGCACGGAGCGGGATCCGACGTGTTGCGGAACACGTCGCTCCTCACCGACGCGGCTAAAGATACGGGTGAGTGGACGGGTTGTTACTTGTTACCAAGATCATCTCTTAAGCTGGGTCCACATAGACTGTTTTTGCGTTTCTGTGTTTATTACCTATAAGCCAGTCACAAGTCAAGAAATTACACACGGCAGACTTGAGATTGGTTTATAGAAGAAGAGGGAAAACATAAAAACAGTATATGTGGACACAACTTTAGTCTGATGTATAAATTTCCCTGAAGTTTGGAACATTTTATAATTTCAGATCGTCACATTAGATTTTTTAAAAATTCTGTGACAAGTTAAAAAATAAAAATAAACGAATTTGGAAGAGACTGTTGTTTAGACAAAATTGTAATTTTGTTGTTGTAATTTTAAATAGAATTTGGGTCCATTCATTGTAAGAAGTTATTATGATGTTATTATATTATTTTGATATTATCAACAAAATGTGTAGTAAACCCTTGACATTCTGTGTGTTCTGCCTGATATCATGTGTCTAACTCTTGCATCGCATGTTTTTTTTCATATTTTATTTATATTTTAAGAAGAATTGCAGTTAGAAATTTTAGAATTGACAAACAGGCATTTCTTAAGTTGCTTATCGTTGCATTTAATTCAAATCTTTACCTAATTAATTATGTATTGCAAGCTTCCTCCATATGCAATGTACTCATGACCGTGATGCGCTAGGCGTGGAGTACCTTGAAGTGTACATGGAGGCGCTGAGCTACCGGCAAGTGGACACGCCGCGCACGGTGTGCCGCCAGGCGCGGCTGGGGGCGGCGCGAGCGTTCGTGCTGGACACGCCGACGGGCGGAGAGCCGCGCCAGGCGCTGGTGCTGTCGGGAGGCGGCGAGGAAGTCAGCAAGCAGGCGCCGCTTCTAGCAGCCACACTGC
This sequence comes from Leuctra nigra, assembly GCA_934045905.1. Taxonomy (NCBI): domain Eukaryota; kingdom Metazoa; phylum Arthropoda; class Insecta; order Plecoptera; family Leuctridae; genus Leuctra; species Leuctra nigra. The sequence continues at coordinate 22,741,780 of OW203767.1, read as the reverse complement.
AGTTGCCGCTCGAGCCGGACAAGCAGGCGCATCCGCCCGTCGTCTTGATCAACGTCGGCGAGGTGAGTTCATTCGCTGACTTCATTCGCAAGCATACGTTCATAGGATCTTAGATCGGAAGGTAATGAAAATTCAAAAACGTAATTTTTATGTTTGTAAACATTGGAGGTAAATGAAAAGATTATGCAATCAATACCTTTCCATCCAAAATTAAGGTTAAAAGTATGAATCCAATTTCCTGAATTATGAGATAGGAGAAACAGTAGTGAGGAATTTGTGATGAACCAGTAAAATTCCAGTAGGTAACCTTGTCTTTCTTTAGTCACTTCTGGAGGTAAATTCTGGAGTTTTCTTGTTTAATGTTTTGTGACTATGTACCTACATTTCGCTTTCAACTTTTTTTTGTAGGTTTTAAACAATCTTCACATTTTAGAGAAAAACATTGGGCATTATGATTTTTTTAGGAGTGTTTTTTAAGAATGTTTTTTAAGAGGTTTTAATGTCTTTTTCGATACTGAAATCCAAAAAATTGTAATTTTGTGTGTTTGTAATTGTAATAATGTACAACCACATTTTGAAAATGTTAAGTAACTTGTGTGATTGAATGAGTAAAATAATTGAATAACTGTGTTTTTTGGTTGAATTTTACCTTTGCTTTGCCTTAATTAAACTGTTAAATATCTTATCTTGTAGAAGAACCTTTTCCTGTATAATATGTACTAGGTTAGGTAGGTACCTATTTCTTCGTTGCTTGTTATATTTTATTTGTTATGATGTGAACTTTAATATAATACACATGTGTGACACACATTGACAATCCATCAAGTGTTAATATTAAATAATAATATAATATGCTCCTCAGCTCCGTGCGTGCGTGGACCCCCTGCTCTGGCGCTGGCTGTGCTATCGTCCCGCGCTGCTTCCCTTCATGCCGGACCCCGTGCCGCGCATCATGACCCCGCGCACGCGCACCAGCGCATCCACCACGGACAAGCGGCCCGCGCCCGCCGAGTCCGTGCACAGCAGCTCGGACCAGCAGGCCACCAAGACCAAGTCCGACAAGCGGGAGGCGGTCACCGTGGTTACCAACGCGTCGGGTGGAATGATGAGGCAGAACAGCAGCGGAGGAACCAAAGCAAGCGATGAGGTGACTTGTCTTACGTCGTTACGTTAGATAATGGGATGATGTTTTCACTTTTCAACTAGGATAACGCTCTCCCGCTCTGTGTGACTTGGTTGATGAGCGTGCCTTCATAGAGCATTCAAATTGATATGTGTTTGCAGGTTTCTGTTCTACAAACCTTGAAAAGAACCAGAACGAAATGCGTCAATATCGTCAAGTGATAAAATATCTGACAAAAAATATCTACCTAATCCTGTAAAAAAGGATATCTGAATATCTGATTTCCTTCAAGAAATTTGACAGATATTTCCAAACACTCATAAAATGTCCATAAAATATCAATAACTTCTGAATTTAACAACAGATTAATCTGAATTTTAACAAAGTACTGCCTAAAATGTTGCTCCCGATTATTATGCAAAATTTGAAGTTGATCAGTCAAACGGTGCCAGTTTTAATATCAAAAAAATTACAGGGTCCTGGAGGCGTATTCTAGAATGTTTTCCCAATTCCATTCCTAATGGAATCCGGTCACGGCCATAAGGATTCACATTGCACCGAATCAGATTCCATCAGAATTGGGAATTTCTGATGAATTGGGAATTGGGAGTCCACTTAGATTACATTAGTGCGTGTGCAAAATTTCAGATCTATTGGTTGCATGGTTTGGCCTTGACACTGCTGACAAAAACATAAACAAGAACAAACACACAGAGAAAGTGTCATAAGAGTACCGTGGTGATGCCCGCTCAAAAATAATTGTCCCATAATTAAAGCTATGATCATAAATAAAAAAATATGCATAAAAAAGTGTTTAAGAAAGGTGATGATCGTTTAATACATTCATGTAGAAACCGTACGACCGCGAGCTGCTTCTCCGTTGGTTCCCCGTGTGGCGCGGCCTGGTGCTGTCGGGCGACATCTCGCGCTGCGTCGTCTACCTGCCCACCGCCAGCCTCTCCGCCGTCGGTCTGCACTCCATCGAAGAGGCCCTGCAGCGAGCCGACCAGGCCGTGCTGGTCGTGGAGTTCCCGCGCATTGCTCTGCGCAGCGCCGCACACAGACAGCCGATCGAGAAGTTCCTTGCGCAGCTGCCCATCGTCTTGCCAGAGGAGATGTGGGGGGAAGGTGAGCCTGTCTTGATTCATAGCACAGGAATACTGAGTTGTGGATATTGGGTTTTGCTGATATTTATTTAGCCTTAAAAATCCATCAAGGTGAACAATTTAGATACGAAAATTATAAGTAATTTATTGGTATAATATTGGGTGAGAAATCCACTTTCTTCAGAATTTGTATGGATCAATAATTTGTTTACTTATGCCCATGATTTGGTTTATTTTCCCATATGTTTAGCCAAGAAAGAGGGAAAAATTCAACATTTGGGTAGGTAATTAGGAATAATTTTTGCTATGATTTCAATAGACCAAAACATAAACTAGTGGCGCCCCCAAAGCGAACTAAAAAAGGGCGTGTCACTATGTGTGACCACTCTTTAGTGCGCATGTTCCAAGTCACTTAAATGTCAATCTTAATGAGTTCAGTAAAAGTTATAATTACATCGCGAAATAACAGAAATTGATGCTTACCTCAGTGTCAACATTCAAATACAATCGGCATATTTCATTTCAGCCCATATTCATACACATTCTTGTGAAAACTAGATGTCTATTCACCAAAAACACAATTTGACATATCGCATTTTTTTATCACGGCTTTCTGAAACTTTTCTGAATGAGCTCATTCAGAAAGGAAACGGTTCAGAAGACCGTGATAAAAAATGCGTTTGTCAAATGGTGATTTTGGTGAATAGACATCTAGTTTTCACAAGAATGTGTATGAATATGTGCTGAAATGAAATATGCCGATTGTATTTGAATGTTGACACTGAGGTAAGCATCAATTTCTGTTATTTCGCGATGTAATTATAACTTTTACAGAACTATCGTTATACGATAGACATATAAGTGCCTTGACTGAATGTCACACATAGCTGGAAGAGTAAATGGCGGATTGGGCATGCGCGTTTAGTTTATGTTTTGGTCTATTGGATTGGATTATTAAGATTTGTAATTTGAGTTCATCACAATGTTTACAATAGGAATGGACGTCGACACATGAGCTTCTTTCACATGCTACAATAATTTTTGTAGTACCAACAGAGTTTACAACTTTATAGTTGAATACTAGCAACTCTTAGGCGGGTTGTACAATGCCCGATAAAGTTAGCGGCAGAATTTAATATTTATCAGTTGAAGCCTTGGCAACAGCCAATGAAACACAGCCATCTAGGCCGCTAAAGTCCACTTTAGTTCAAATGTATTTTATCTCACTTATCGTATCGGGGCATTGTACAACCAGCCCTCAGTTGAATACCTGAGAGTGGTCAAGCGTGGCGGATATATTATGTAATGTGTTGGATGTGTGTTCACAGACAAAGTGAGCTTCCCGTGGACGGTGTCGCTCACCGACGCCAGCTGCCTGACGATCCAGGGCCGGCGTCGCCTCCACTTCCTCAAGCCGACGTCGGTCAACGCCACTGTCACAATGACGGCCAAGTTCCACTCTGCCGACAAGGCCGATGGGCAGCCAACGGCCGACCTCGCCTCGCTCAGTCTCAACGTCTACAGCGACACCACGCCGGTCAAGATAGCCGTCTCGGAGCCTCAGGTCAGTATCAGGCTTGGTACACGAGTTGTGGCTAGCTCGGAATGTTATAATGCAGAGATATGTGAAAACCTGTCGTAATTAAACATTAAAATATTGTCTGTACAGCGAGAGGAGGGCAAAATGTTCTATAAATGCCAAATGGACTACAATTCTATAAATATCTATTTGGATTTTAATTTTTTTTTGTCTGGGTCTTAACTTTGCACTGTTTTGCAGCGAGGCTAATGGCGGCGGATGAATGATTATGAGGATGATTGGGAGATGATGGTGAATATTAGGTAAGGATGGAAGGTGGGAAGGAGGCGGTCGTGGCCTATTAGTAGGGTACCTTCCCAGCATTTGCCTGTCGACTAAGGGAATACCACGAAAAAACCCCAGTCAGGAAGGACGGCCGCGGGAATCGAACCCGGGTCTCCGGAATAAAAGTTCAGAGCGTTACCACTCAGCCAACCTGTTCCGTAAAAAGATTTTAAGTTTAACAGAAAATGTTTGTTCACAATTTGAAATCTGGTAAACTTGAGTGGGTAAATTTTTTCTTCTTCTCTTCTTGTCTATTCGCGTTTTCGAGCAAAGGGGGCACACTCTAGTGTGAGAAAATATAAGTGCTATATCGGCATCATTTTAGTATCATCCGCCTTTTGTTATTGATCTTATCAATGTCATTTTGATCAGAAAGGCAGTATTTATTATCTTCGGAAATGAACCACAATTATGGTAAGGAATCTGGTGGAAATGATAAAATGAAGTAATAACAAAGTAATAACGTAAACAACACAACTCACAAGTTATGACACCTTCACTGACATTTCGATTCCGCCATGACATCTTGACACCAAACAACGTAAACAAACCAATGCGGGTCACTGCGCAGTGTCATGGTGGTTATAGCGGCCTGGAAAGTGCTGCCATCTGGTCAGCCCGTAAACGCGAATTGACAGGGAAAAATTTGTGAAAACATAAAAACACCCCAAGAATTGGAGACTATCTAGGATGCTTATTCAATTACCCTCTTTTATTATTGATAAGTGGCGAATGAATTTATAGAAACTTAAACTTGTTGATTTTAAGAATTTCTTTTCAAATAGGTCATCAGATTTATGCAGTTCTAAATTTGGATCTCATGTCATCATAGCATAATTCAGCAAATTGATCCGATAAATAATCCCTCTTCAAAGGATCTAATAGTAAAATATTTTTGATGTGTGAATCATGCTAAACCAAACAGATTGAATTTAAGAAGGTTCCTAGTATTTTACTTCCAAATGTCATTTATTGATAGCTCAATAATATTAAATATCTGTCTCCCGTTTCCAACACAATGTCGTGTCACAATATCAAGACAATTTAATTACACAGTTAGATATTAAGAAAAATTAGTACCTAGACAAACTACTTGTAACAATTAGTTCTTAGAGGGAATGAAGTCGCCGCCGGCGGCAACGATGACCGGTTGGGCGTAATGCCCAAGACGCGGCGCGAAGTTGAGCGTCGCCTCCTTGTAAATGTTGTACTCGTCCAGGGTGCGCGAATCCTCGAGCTGCTTTCCGAGGAACAACAGTCGCTGCATCCGTACCGGCACGCCTTCCCTCGCTTTAATCCTTATCTTCACACTCTCGACCGTATCGGTGACAAAAACCTCCAACGGAAACATCGTGCCGATCAAATGCTTTATGAAGATCGTCATCGGTACCGGAGGATAGAGAGACATCTTGATTAGAGATTTGTTCTGAATTTTGTAGTCGAAGAGTGTTTTATCGTCGTCGAGATTCTCATTATCGAAAGACAATCGCTGCTGCTCAGGTCGGATTCGAACTACGGATTGGATATTTTCCTTGAGCTCCTTGACAGTATCAGACAGTGTGACATCTATCACGACCGTATCGGTTTTCACCTTGACGACGTCGTGGCCATCTCTGCGACTCAACATCAGGCGTTGTTCATGTCTTGGGATTAACGTCATGCTTTCAATCATGGCTTGGATACTCTCGACAGACTTGGTCCAAGGTTTCAACTCGAGCGTTATCTCGAGGGCGTCTTGCATCTTGACGGTGACCGTTATCTCTTTCTGGACCAAGTAGAGGGTCGACTCGGGTTCGATGTTGTAGTCGGAGATGCAACCGTCTTCGAGCTGCGCGATGAACAATTGTTGTTCGGCTGGTGGAATTCCATGGATCTCGTGAAGCTTGAGTTTGAGGTTTGCGATGGAGTCTGTAGCCTCGACGTCAACTGGGATTGTTTTACCCGTTGCTGATTGTATAAAGATCTTCATACTGTAAAGGAAATGTTTAGTTGCTTTTGCAATCAAACTGTATGTCTGGTCATTCCAGTTAAGGACGATATTGGTCAATACATTCAAGGTAATTATAGAAGAGATGTCGCACGTCTAAAAACCTGATCAGGTGAATGAAGGAAGATCACAGGAAGATACCTACCTGATCAGGATTTAGCTGTGGGGACATCTCGTCTATAATTACAATACATTTTTACAGCCTTTTAGTTGTCGTGAATCTAGTTATGGGCAAAAGATTAATTAAAATAATAATCATGTTTTTCTGACTTGATAGCGACTGTTAGACAACATAAATTTGTAAAAGTGCATAATTTTCCAAAGAAAGTGAGACATTTTGTGTGGACTCTCTTGGTATGACCTCTACTCTGCTGAATTGGGCATTATAAAAGGACATACTCTGCAATTATCAATTATACTTTCTTAGAAAGTGATTAACAATAGAATTATCTCTTGGTTTGAGAATATTAAAAACAAAATAAAGCTGATGCAGAAGATATCTCTTGTAATTCTTTCTTGATATTATTCCAACAATCAACTATTTCCATGGCACATTTATTTTGTTAATTTCAGTGCCTTCTTGAACACAAGGTCCTTAGAATTCAATGACAGAACATTGGGAAATAACCTCACTGAAACACAGCTTTATTATTCATAATGTTTCTTTCACTCAAACATTCTTCAGTTTATGATATTCAAGGAGGAAGGCTCATTAAATATTGTTATTGTAAACTAAATTTAAAATTAGTAACTAACACAAATATGAAATAATAATGAGAAACACACTTACGGTTACACGAAAAATTTTAAATTTGCATTCATTCATAATTAATAATCATTTAAAATATACATTTCATGCTACATTTTGCCAGAAAAATGGTGTGTGACATGGTGACAAGATTTATGGTGTTATGAATTACTATGTCTATGTAATGATGAAGACTTTCTTGCCCAATGCACATCAATGTCTGTAATTATATTCTAAACATCCCACAGAAAAATAAGGTAATTTATTCAATAGCGTAAGTTTGGATTCTATAAATAGGTAGATTGCAAACTCCAAGATGCAGTGAAATTTCGGACAAGCATTAATATCTTGATTGGTGATTTTTAATTTTTTAGCATCGATTTTCGGACATTGTGGTATTTGTTGCGTCACATGAAGGCTAATCAAAACTTACGCTATTTATTTAATTTATTCAACAATGATATTATTACCTAAAATCTTTTTTTTTTATTATTTTACATTATTATCCCGTAGACTAGTACATAATACCAGTATGGGTATCATCATCAGGTTATTTACAATATATATTATTTATTTACATATAATGCACAATCAGCATTTAAACACATGATAAAAAATGAATTGGCAGATACATAATAATAAATAAGAAAAAATAGGATAAACAATGATAATAATGAAATCAACTGTTAAAGAATTCTTCAAGGGAATAAAAGGATTTGTCAAGCAAGTATGATATACCTAAAATCTTATATGATACTTCCCTATCATTGTTTTTATTCTGTGATGTTGGGGGGCTAACTGGGGAGCAAAGCCGCTCAGTTCTAGCCACACAGAGGGAGAGGGAGAGGTTTTTAGAATTTAAACGATAGTGATTCTGGGTTGCTAAACTCCTTAAATTACAACAAACAACCCTCCAGTTGTTGCCCCACAGGACAATTTTTTAGAATTTAAACATTTCATAAGTGAAACTGGGACTCATGACTTAATTAATAGGGATCAGACTGCTCGAGTGGAAGGGTATTTTCCTTCCTTCATGACCTATGAAAGAGTGGATGCTTGCTCTAAAGCGCTGATTCGACTTACCACTTGTGTTTCAGATGGTGGTGATGTCTTCGGTGTTGGCCAGCCTGATGGAGGTGGCGGCTGCGTTCACATTCGAGGCTCAGAGACCTCGGACCAAGTCGGCAGATGTGATTCCGCGGCCACAGAGTCCGACCAGTCCGACCACCTACCAGGAGAGCTCACTCAGTCGCGACACCGTCTCGAACCCGCGGCCGCGAACGATCTCGGCCGCGGACTTGCAGGTGGGTGGCGTTTCAACCACTATTTTATTTATAGACGGGCCATTACAACACTTTTTGATCCAATTCATTGAAGATATTCTTTGAAAACCTTTATAAAAAATTTAATATAGAATTAATGTTATAGGGAATTTATGAGAACAAAATTCCTTTTGATACGCATACTTTCGCTCTGAGTTACCTTGAGCTGTCCATGCACAAAATTTTATTATAATTTATTCTACACTAAATTCTGTGTTGTTTTTCCAATTTCTTTTGCTTGACAACAATTTGATATTTTATTTTTAGGCAGCCAAAATAATTAGTATTGCTACAAATTAGTACAGTATATTTTAATAATACAATTAGTTAGGAACACGAGTTCTAATATAAGTTAAAAGAGGTATGTTATTTTCTCTTCCAGCAGCATGAAGATAAGCAATCTACTACAACAAGCAAGGTACATACGTAATACCTAATTTCACTTGTATACTAGATTTAGGTTTAGATTTATTTTGTACTATCACAATCAGACAGTACCATCTGCACCGCGAGATAATGTGTACATAGAATCTAGATAAATTTCTTTTTTTTTCTTTTTTTATTTATTTGTTGCTTTCAAGTTGCCTAATTTAAATGCTGACAATATTCAAAGGTTAAGCTTTTTTACTTAACATAAAGCAGTACAAATTATGAGTACCTAGTAGTCCCAAAAATGGAACCATTTTATCTACCTATATGTATGTTATATTCTCCTTCTCGTGGGGTAAATATAGATAACAAGTAATTTTTTCATATTCTGTTTTAGTTCTGATTCATGTTATCATCAATTTACATTGAAGCAAGAATATGCATTAACATAGTGAATTCCATTGCAATTGTGCAGCTTCCGAATGCGCCGCCGAGCATCATTTCCCTCCAGTCGGACGGCGTGAACTTGATCGCGTTCATCCAGTGGACGCTGGCGCGCGTGTCGGTGACGCTCTACACGGACGACCCGCGCTCGCCCGGCACCGAGCTCAAGCTGCAGTTCGACACGGAGGACATCATGACCTCGCTCGAACTCACCAACGTGTTCATGAAGCTCAAGTGCAAGGTCGCGTCGGCCGGCGTTCAACATTACAGGTACGACCAGTTTATTTGGGGGCCGAACCCCTCACTCCCCCTCACTATTTTTTCAGGGTGGACGCCGTCCTCTAACCTATTTTTCATGGAAGTAAAAATCGGCGTAAAATTGTGTACCTACAAATCGGGTAAAATGGAACCAAATTTATTCCTGAAAATCAAATTTTTCTTGGGGTTTTGCGCTCCGGACCCGCATTGTATTGAGGGGCTCTCTCCCCAAACTCTCCATTGTTTTTGTAGACGAATAAGTTTCCCCTAACAGTCTCTGAGCGTCTCTTCACTTATTGAGCGAGCGTAGCGAGCGTCACCACGGTACTCTTATGGCACTTTCTCTGTGTGTTTTTTTTTTTTTTTTTTTTTTGTGGTCACAGCCCAGGTCAAACCGCTCAAGCAATCGATCTGAAATTTTGTACACATACTAACGTAATCTATGAGATCCCTGGGATCGTTTTTGAATGGGCTCCCGTGATTGGTTCAAATTTTAAAAAAATTATCTTTTGATTGGTTGCTTCGATCAATTTGAAATTTAGCAAAAACATTGCAACCAACATTGTACCCAATCATAAAAAGTTTCAGCCAAATCCTCCTATTGGTTCAAATTTAAAACCATTTTTCATGTGATTTTTGACATTTAAACTAGAACAGATTGACCGATCAACTTAAAACTTCGCGTGGTCATTGGTACCATCATTTTAGGTATTTTTGCCAATTTTCAGTCTTATCTGTAGTTATTTTCAAAAGTTTTGTAATTTAAAGGTCATTTTATTCCGTAATCTTGAAAAATGTATACTAAATTGTCATCCCTGCCTTCTTTAAGCTTCTGCTCCAAGGCAAGGCCTGTAGAGCAGCCAAGCTATCCACAATGTAAAGTAAAATGAAAGCATTTTTGGGATAGCGCATAAAATCGGATGCAGTACAAAGGACAAATCCTCTAATTGGTTTAAGTTTAAATAATATCTTCTGATTGGTCGACAATCAAAATGTTCACATTAAGTTCAAATTTTGCATGGTGATCAAGACCAACTTAATATAAAATTTTACATATTGTAAGCCCAATCAGTCAAGTATTAATTGTAATTTTACGAGTTTAGTATGGGATGTCACAAGAGATTTCTGGAGAAAGTATGTAGGTAAGACTTCACGACACAATGGATCTGTTATTCATCCAGAGTATTATGGAGATTGAAAAATTGCAGAGAAAATCGTCTTGTGCCGTGTCGTGTATCGTGACTATGGAGATGTTGCATGTTCTGTGCTCGCTCATCAACGCGTTACACTGAGCGTTTTCCTAGTTATTTCACAAATTAACCACTGGGTACAACATAGTCTTTATGTTGCTGTAAATAATACTTATAGCGCTAATTCTATTGGAACTGTTTTTACTTTTTACTTTTAGTATCATAGTGTTATCAAAGTCATAGTTATAGTAGTACTCCAGTGTGTGGCATTATTTAGTATATTATGCTGGAATGGGTTGCTACTAGGTAGGTATCTAATTTTTTTTACTGGGAAAACAATAATAATAATAATAATCCATCCCTGGTTCCAATTAAATGGGTCAGGGGGTGGGTGTTCCCACCAACACTAGGGCCGCAGGACTCCTGGAAACCGGCTGGCCACGCCTGGCGTTTCCTCCTCTTCTTCCTCCTCTTCTTCTTCCACTTCTAACTGTTCCACAAATTCCTTCCACCATGTTCTGTCCTCCCACTGTCTCTCAGCCTCCAACTCACTCCACCTTCCTCCTCTCTCCAGCACATCCTCCTTGATCAGTCCAATCCACCTGTCTCTTGGTCGTCCCACTCTCCGAGTTCCCCCTGTAGCCGCTTCAAACACCCGCCTTGGCACTCTATCGGTTCCCATCCTCTTCATGTGGCCGAACCACCTAAGCCTCTCTCTTCCCAGCTTGAACACCAATCTTTCAACCCCAAGCTCTTTTCTTATCTTCCTACTTCGGATCCTATCCATTCTTGTCACCCCCTTCACACTCCTCAAAAACTTCATCTCAGCTGCCTGTAGCTGGTTCATTTCCTTTCCACCTGCTGACCACGTCACTGCCCCATATGTTAGAATTGGCAAGAAATACATCTTGTACATAATGATCTTGCAGACTTGTGGAAACTTCTCATTCCACAGCAACTTCCTCACTGCTTGATAAAATGCCTCTGCTTTCTTTCTTCTTTCTTGTATTTCTCTGTCTACTTTAGCCTTGTTGGTGAGCAGGCTACCCAGATACTTAAACTCTTCCACCTCCTTCAACCATCCCTCTCCAAGCTTGATCCTAGCATGACCGTGTTTAAGCTTCTTTCTTTCCATGGACATTACTTCGCTCTTCTCTTCACTTATTTTCAAACCCATCTTCTCCGTCTCTTCACTCCACTTATTAATCTTTACCTGAACTTCCTCCCTAGTTTCTCCCCACACCACCACATCATCCGCATAAATCAATGTTTGAGTATCGATCCCCTCATTCGGCTCTGCTTTCTTCAACAACTCGTCCATTACTATGATGAACAGTGTTGGTGACAACACACTCCCTTGCCGAAGCCCTTCACTAATACTAAACCATTCCGATCTCCCCACTCCCGACTGCACACAACTCACACTGTTCTGATACATACATTTGATCCGCTCAACCAAGTCCTTGCCTATTCCTCTCTTCACCAAACACTCCCAAACTATTTCCCTTGGCAACCTGTCATACGCCTTCTCCAAGTCCAAGAAAGCCATATGCATTTCCTGCCCCCTCTCCCACTGCTGCTCCATCATCTGTCGCACTGTGAAAATTGCTTCTATTGTCGATTGCCCTCTCCGAAATCCATACTGTTCTTCTCGCAACCCCTCTTCAACATAATTCTTGGGGTAGAATTTCCCATAATTCTTTGGGAAAACAAATTTAATAAAATCTTAAACGAACCATGCAATTCCCGTTAACTTACGCGCATGCCTCTTAATAAACAAAAACATCCTTAGGGGACTTATCACTTCTTCGGCAATGTTCCAGACGGGTGACGAGCCAGCAGCAGCGATGGGGCCCCGGCAACTACCTGGGCCTGGTGATGCGCGGCAACGAGGAGCTCTCCACCAGCGCGGAGGAGAGCGACGGCTTCGCCAGCGTGCTGTTCACGCGCGCCCTGCGCAAGAACGTGCACACCAAGTGGGGGGCGGCGACGGCGGCTGCGCGCAAGGTCCGTAAGACATCGCAGTCGCAGCAGGAGAGTGGTCAGAACAACCAGGTAGTGAAACAATTATTCTGTTCGCTTAACATCGCTCTGTTCTAACTGGACTAATGGTGATGGATGGATGATTATGGTGATGATTGGGAGATGATGATGAAGAATAGGTAAGGTTGGGTGGTGGGAAGGAGGCGGTTGCAGTCTATTAGTTGGAAACTTTCCCAGCATTTGCCACTCGACTTAGAGCTTAAAACCTTGAGAGGACAATCACGGCATTTCAACCAGCCTCCAGTGTAAGTGTTGAGGGTACCTGCTTGAGCTCACTTAATCTGTTACATAATGTTAATCCACTAAGCTTTAACTAATGATCTTGCTTGCTTACTGCTAACACTGCTGTTCTTTAATATGATTATTTGATCCTTTTTCTTTAAGACGGCTCTTCAAAGTGCTAATTTAGCCTATAAATGGGTAGTGTTACCAATTTAAATTTTACTAACGCAAAAATTGAGATAATTTTGTTCTCTTTGCGGCAGAATAATATTGAAATAATGGCCCATGTTTCAGTGTTGCTATTTTGTCTTAATGGCGTTCACAACTTTATCCCCAAGTCACCAAAACAACCCCTAAATTTAAGAAAAAAGCAATGATGTTCAGTAATATATTGTGCCTTTCACAGAGCGAATAAAAATATTTCAAAAACATACCTACAAAGCTCATTCTTTTGGGTATCTACATACAAAAAATCAGATCAATTGGATGCATAATGACGAAGAAAACTTCTTAATAAGATTCGATCATTTTGGAGTGGAAATCTTACTTCCAGCACCTATAGTGGAACGGGGGATTTTGGTTCCCTTACAATCTCGAGCGCCTGTCACATTAAATCATTCTGCGTACGTGACATTTTCTGAATGAGCGTTGTTTATCACTTTTCAACTCGGCTCGCTGCTAAATTCCAAGTATCATTGGTAATATGATCTCATCATGGACTTTTAACTCTCTTATATGATTTTAGTGTTGAAACCACAAAGTTTGTACGTGTTTTCAATTAAAACTAAAAAATTTAATTACTGTAGTTGTATTATACCTGATACGTTGATTTGATTTCTTAACTCCTTATGTTGTAGAGAAAACGGTTTAAAACAATTTTTCAGACGTTTTCCGGGGGGGGGGGGGGGGTAGGAGATTTGCAAATCAAAATAGAGAGAGTGCACAACTAAATAAGGATTTACTTTTTTATAACCTGAATTGAATTTGATGTTATTGTGAATTTACCTGTCGGAGGCAGGACGGCTACATAGGTGTCCTCTTGAGCCTTGTACAAGTGTGATTATGACAGTGAAAATGGATGAGGTAGAGCACAAACAACATAGGTAATTACAAGAATCACTTTGTTCCAGTAGTTCGAGTCGGGTTGTTACCATTATTACCTATACATATGGTGGGTGGGTAAGATATAGATTATAGAGTAAAAACATAAGCACAAGAATAATTTTGTTCCGACAGTTTGTGTCGGGTTGTTATAAATTATGATTATTGAGCGAGCGAAGCGAGTGACTCGGACCTCTGTTATTTTGTGTGTTTTTTTCTGTTACTGAGGCTATAGTACACTATAGGTCACAGTTATTTTTCGATCGAGCTGAAATTTTGCACTCGTTCGGACTTTTTATGGGCGTTGCTGACCCAAATTTTTTTGAAATCCGTTCATTGGTTAACATTTAAATAAATACATATCTCCTTATAGGTTGAAAAATGAATTGTCTTCCATAAATCGGATCAAACTCACATTTTGCATGGTAATTAATACCAACATTGTCTCTTATTTCACACATTTTCAGCCCAATCAGTTAAGAACGTTTGCACTTATTGACATTTTAATATCTGTCAGAAATGAATAATTAACGAAATGAATGTTTTCCACTTCAACTGAATCTGATTTGCTTTAGGTACACCCAACAAATCATAAAACGGTATTTGAACGAAACGGATTAGCTGCTGGTCTGGTTCCTTGACAATCAATCCTTGTTATTATCAATGAAATCAGAGCTCAACTACTAGAGGTATAATGACGAGTTAGCGTCAACTTCATCAGATGATGCCTTCACATTTTTTAGCCAATCAATTTCTTTCAAATACCGTTTTATCATTTGTTGAGTGTACCAGGGTGCTTAGATGCTATTTTCAAGTTTCGATGAAAAGCATACTTTGTTGTTGATTGAGTGGATCATATTTCAATTCAATATGGATGTATATGTTTTCTGTGCGTTTGGTACGGAATTCCGATTAGAGAATTTGTACGTTCCCGTGCTCGCTATTTTTTTTATTTTGTATTTTATTTTACATTATTATCCCGTAGACTAGTACATACTACCATTATGGGTACCGTCACTGAGCGTTTTCCTAGTTATTATTGTTCAGCGAGCGACTCAGGCGGGTCAAAAAGGACCGACACACTCAAGAAATTATAACGCTCTGTATTACATGAAAATAAATACCATTAGACAAACTTTTCCACAAACATCCAATTTTTCCATAAGGCGATAATCGATAGTCAGAGAAATTTAGAAGTAATTTGAAGAATTTCTATGAAAACATCGACCAAAATGTGTGTTTAAATCGCGTTTAAATGCACTAAATTATGCAGTGAAATTCAAAAATTTCCAGGGCCTGGGAGGCCTACCCGCGAGATGCTCTAGTGCCCTCCCCTTGATATAATCAGATGCTATTTGACACTATACTACACAAATCCACAGGCGACGCAGCAGGATTGACAATAATTGAAAAAGTGTCATAAAATATTTAAACATTTACACAAAAAGATGCATTTATATAAATATTTTTACGGTACAGGCAATTAAGAAAGTAAGGGGGTCCCAAAAAATATCTTGCAGGGAGGGGTGGGGACTGAAGTTACGCCACTATCCATATTAACGAAACGGCATTGTTTCTTAGAGATGAAATATTATTTTGTCTAGCATTGTTGAGTGGAATCGTTGGTTGTTTATAGTCATAACCGGGTTCACACCGTAATTAATTGTACAACGGAACGATTTTCCTATCATTAGCCAATCACAAGCAAGGTATTGGTGGTGTCTACGATTTTTCTCCGTGGTTAAAAATAAAATTAAAGTAATGTGAACCCACCCACTACTCATTTTTGCTTGGAGCAGCACAGAGATAAGTAAATTGTAACATAATCTCAAGGACTAATAGAAATAAATTGAGATTTCTATCAGAATTGTCAATACCTGTTATATATTTTTTTTAATTTTAATTAATTTAAATTTATTATGAATGAAATACATTTCAGCATAGCCCCGCTAAACCAACAATGGCTTGTCGGCAGGGTTACTAAATTCAATTACAAATTACAATACAAAATAAAACATTCTCAGATCATCAACCCTTGTGGCTGTTACACAATTCAAAGTAATATAAAGTAAAGACAAAAATAATAGTATAATTTTAATTACAAAATTTTAATTTTAATTACCTATCTGTGTAGGTTCAAGTGTAGAAAAAATGCTTTCCGCTCGATCGGAGTGCCGAAAGACGGCCGAAAGACGTTTTAGAAGTGCTTTCTAAAAGACGCCAAAATCGCTTCAAATTGTATTCCTTTGTGTCAATCATTCCTTTGTGTTTGACAAATATGAGGTATGTTCAATTTTATTCAGTTTTGAGGTGTTTTTAGTAAAATTGATGTTTTAATGTTGTGTCTAAGTTCGGCCTGCTGGCCGGATAGCTCATTGGGTTGAGCTCTCACCCGTAGGCAGTGTTGTGACTTATCTAGGTATTTTTTTTTATCTATTTTCTTATCTAGATAATTACATAATTTGATATCTTTATCTTTATCTAGATACAAATATTGTTATCTATTGACAATTATCTAGATAAAAAATATAACATTCAAAAATTCATTTATGTGTAAAAACATGCACAAACCTCAAATGTCAGATGATATGAAAAAGGAAAATCATCACCGTTTAGTCGCAATAGTTGGCTTGTTTAGACGCCCCATTTTTTTAAAAAAACTTGAGTTCCGAATTTAGGATTCGAAATTAAATACGGAACAGTGTAGTATTTGGTAAAAACAAATTATCCATTATCTATTACAGTTATCTTGATAATTTTTTTAACTGTTTCTATTATCTAGATGATTTCTTGGAAATTTATCTACTATCTTCTCTAGATACATTTTTGGCAGGTTATTTTTATCTTTATCTAGATAAAGATACCTGGTTTAAGTCCCGGTTTGGTACGACAACTTTGTCAATGCAAGCTAATCAAGGTATTGTATAAATCGGCCCTAAATCGTTTCATTGAGCGAGCGAGCGTCTCTTATTTGCCCTTTTGGCACGGACCTCTGTTATTTTAACATGTTTTTTTCTTCCCTGCATATTATAAGGTCGAGGTCGCTTCGTTTGTCTGATAGTGCTGAAATTGTGCACACGTGTATGGACCGCCTCTGGTGTTTGCAGACCGAAATTTGTTTGAAATCCGTTAATAGGTTAAAAATATAATAAATAAAATACATTCTATTAATTGGCGGAAAAACTAAAATGAAGCTGAAATTTTGCATGGCTTTTACCACCATTACTCGTACATGTGCTCACTTATCAACGCGTTACGTTACATTGATCATCATTTTACAAGTATATTAATGAGAACATGTTTCCAAGATCTTATCTCTTTTATAATAATGGCATAATGGTAGCATAAATAATATAAAAATGTTAGCAAAATTGTGTATAAACTTGGCAAGATCTTGGTAAGATAAAAAAGATCATGCCTCACAAAATGGTATCCACAAGTGTAAAATATATTCAAAAGGGAATCGAACCAGGCATTCTTACTTGGAGTTCAAGAGATCTGCCATCGAAATAATTTCTGTTGATGGACTGAATGAATGGAATGTTGTGGTGTGGAGTTTGTTTACATTATCTCGGACTATTTACGAGCTACGTGACTGGAAGCCAGCCTGGGATTATTATCACAACTGTCAAGATGACGAATGATCGTAAAGAGCTCATGTTACACTTATATCTAAAATTTTGAGTTGGTCTCTCCGTGAACGGAGGTCTTAACATTTTAAGTACATCTTCAAACATCTTTGTTTTCTCGTTAACTTTGGTACCTACAAATATATTTATTAGCATTTAGGACCTAAATGTAAATGTGCAGATTTTATAAACAATATAACTTATTGACTTAGGTATAACTTATATCACTTCTTATTTTTTTGGTGTACCTACATTGAAATGCAATTTTAGTTTTTATTCCACATTTCCCAAAAACATCACCACTGAGCCCCGCTCTCCCCTACCTATAGAAGCGCATGTGGCAAAATCTTAAAATTTGTACTTCCCTTACATAACATCTTCCACCTAAGATGTCAGGATATTTCATCATTCCATCATAGTAGGAACTAAGTTTTTCAAAAATATTGTACTGATGTTGGGCTGCAGTTTAGTTTATAGCGTGTGTTAGCTTGTGTAACAAATGCTATCTGTAACTGAAACAAAACTAACCTCACTTCTCTGTGCCTCTAGGAGAGCCACTACCTGAGCGAGATCGTGGTGAAGCTGCAATCCGTGGACGTGGTCCTTTCTCCGATCACCCTCTCCAGCTTCACTTGCATCCTGCGACCGCTGCTCGCGGTGCCCGGCCATCGGAAACCTCCGTCGCCGACCGCCGAGCACCGGCCCGCAATGCTCGACATCAACAATCACACGCTGCCACTGCTCTACTTGGAGACCAGGGCTATGCGACTGACTCTACCCGCGGAGGAGATGAGACAAGTCGATGGCGTTCATGACGCGTGGCTTGTGCAGATAGAAGCATTCTCGCTCCGACCACATGTATGTTATTGAATTGTGTCTCCGTTCGAAACTTACTGCTCAAATCTTTTTGATCAAACGATGTACTGTGGCCTTGTTTTTAGGCCTTGTTTTTACAAATGATTCAATGATATACAGTTCGTTTACTTATTGATTTCTAGCAAGATCGGTCTCTTAGGTTGGCTGGAAAAATAATTTATAGTTTTCACTCTGCGTTACTGATGGATAGTTTGAAAGAAATGCTGTGGTCAAGGTCTTCAATGCATTTTGTTTTTACAAATGATTCAATGATATACAGTTCATTTACTTATTGATTTCTAGCAAGATCGGTCTCTTAGGTTGGCTGGAAAAATAATTTATAGTTTTCACTCTGCGTTACTGATGGATAGTTTGAAAGAAATGCTGTGGTCAAGGTCTTCAATGCATTTTGTTTTTACGAATGATTCAATGATATACAGTTCGTTTACTTATTGATTTCTAGCAAGATCGGTCTCTTAGGTTGGCTGGAAAAATAATTTATAGTTTTCACTCTGCGTTACTGATGAATAGTTTGAAAGAAATGCTGTGGTCAAGGTCTTCAATGCATTTTGTTTTTACAAATGATTCAATGATATACAGTTCGTTTACTTATTGATTTCTAGCAAGATCGGTCTCTTAGGTTGGCTGGAAAAATAATTTATAGTTTTCACTCTGCGTTACTGATGGATAGTTTGAAAGAAATGCTGTGGTCAAGGTCTTCAATGCATTTTGAAAGCTCGATTGTAAATGCTTTTGCACAGTGTTCCCTAGTTTTAGGACAACCATCCACCCAGTTAGTTTGTAATCAAATGTTTCTACACTTTGTACACAATTTTAACCATAAAACACACTAATTTTTTTGGGGGAAAATTGATATTCTGAATTTAAGGAAACCTAATATATTCCATCAATCTAGCAGATCAGGCTGTGTCAATTAAGGCATTGCTGACCTGCTCCAGAGAATTCACAAAATTGTTTTTCTTTACTCTCTCGGAACTAAGTTAAGACGTTCTTAAAATCTATGGTTCATGTAACAATCGCATTCAGAGTGAATTACGAAGGAATGTGCTAGTTAAATGCGTTGTCTGTGTCAGGCGGAGAATCCACTGAGCCGCATCGTGTTACGCAACGATCTGTACGCGATGGCGGAGCGGTCTCGAACTCTGCTGGTGCCCGGAGCGGACGTCGAGGACAGACAGTACCAGCTCAATATCTCGGGATTCTCCATCAATACAGGTACCAACTCTTGTTGTCAACATACAAGTTATTACTTAAAAGTACAGTAGGATTCCCTGCAAGCAGCGTATCGCACACAGGTAAATACATTTTATGCTCCCCTCAGAAAGTTTGAGGCGGACGGTCTGTCGAAAGTGTCGATAGCTCTCAGACGAATTGAATGACAGGGTGATTTTCTTCCTTTTAATATTCATACCTATTATTAAGGGCCATCATACATTTTTTATGATGAGATCAGTTTTAGAGGGATATACAAAATATAAATAACACTCCGTCGTCATCACGAAAACGCTCCCTCGCTCGCACGGAGCGTTTTCGTGCCCAACAAATGCTGACCACATAGTAGGAGCAAAGTGATGACAGTAAGCGATGAAAATGTAGTTAAAGGTTTAATACATGTCACTGCGGACTTGCTTTTCAATATTCATAGCCGTTTGTCAAATATAGTCGTTTATATTTTGTATTTGTGTCAAAAATTGCTCAAAACCACCCGATGGCGTGAAAAAATGTATGACCGCCCTTAATCTAACGTAAATATAAGCTTAGTGATTAATATTAGAAAGAATCTCAATTTTTAACAGAGCTCAACAGATTCTCAACAGAGCCAGGCTCCACTAGTGAGAATGTAATATAGAGAAGGGAGGAGAGGAAACCCGGTACCGGCATGTAGCCTACTCACTCCTATGAAAGATACCAAGGGGGCCAACGTTCCATCCAAAGGACGGTGTAACACTCACAGCATGGGCCTCCACAACCTGCGCCGTCTAGAGACTGATAACAGGAGGCGGTCACTAACCCCTAAACACCCAAACATACTCAAAATAGTTTGTATCTTCATTCCTTATTGAAGTTATTGCTAACGAGTCTTTGCGTTCCGGCAGCCAACTGGGATGACCTTGACCGCTGCCTGCTGGCGCCGCCGCTGGACGCCGCCGGCACGGAGAACCCCGCTGTGGCGTGGAACAGCCTGGAGCAGGACGGCGCGGGCTCCCTCACGCCGCAGCTGCCGCTGGCGCCGGTGGTCGGCCGCGTGGAACTCTGCGTGGTCGCCGCGCCGGCGGTGGTCGACCGCAACGACGTCCTCGTCTGCGGACACTCTCTCGAGGTCAACGTGCTCGCCGACATCGAGGTCACGCTCGGCACCGGACAGATGTTGCTGGCGTCCATGCTCGCAGCCGAGATACAGACCATGCTCAAGTATGTAGGCTCACTTAAGCCACGCAAATACGGTATCATACTATGACGTCATACCTTCATGTGATTACTAAATTAATTTCATGCCTAAGAGCTTAAATCAGACTAAAATTATGATATACTGCTGTGGTGTGAGATTGTTCAGGATAAACCTATAAAATTAAAGGAAATATTTAAGTTGTGAAATGTGGCACACACACTAATGTCTAATGTACTAATGTACTTATGTATGGTCTTGGATATAGTTTTTGAGCTATATCCTCTGATTGTTTGAAAAATAAATATGAACTGCTTGTCCAATCATGGTCCAATCAAATTCAAATTTTGGATCTGGGCCAACATTTTAGGTGATTTTGAACTTTGGCGATATTGATATTTCAAGTTTAAAATATTTGTAAAATTTGTTTAATCTAACTAAATACTTATGGGCCATTGGCAAGTTTGATGCAGCACATGATTATACCCCTTCTACACGCTCACTTTAACATAGGACTTTAGTAGCCTCTCACTTTAAGTACACCGTGTAGATGATCAAGCTTCCCTTAAATGACACCGCACTTCAAGTTCGCGACGGACCTATGTTTAACCTATGTTTAACGCAAGACGCGAGATCTCGCGAGATTATTTTTATAAACGATTCGCTTTTGTTCTTCTTCAGTTCTAGATTTAATAGTAAAATTGTATACATATTCAAGTTAAAATGTTTCATTGAATTTGTAAGTGTGTTGCGTGCTATTTAATAATACTTTTTAACCTAACACAAAGGCTCAAAACAATTTTAAAATAATAAATAAGTGCTTATGAGTGTTAAAAGTGAGGCTATGTCATCCAAGAGTGATTTTGTTTTCAACTTGAACTGACAGCTGGAACATATTTTGGAAATAACTTCACTGGACCATTCATGTGAAATCTCCTCACTGTCATTAGAATAACACTGCACTGAATCGACAAATTAAGGTAATAATTACAGAATCGTCACCAGATAGTGCGTCAATAGATAAAGTGAGTGTGTAGACGTGCTAAAGTGAGACATCATTTAAATGTATGTTTAACATACTCTATTAAAGTGAGCGTGTAGAAGGGGTATTAGCTTTGTCTTCACAGATGTTTCCAAGGTCTGTGTAGTTAACATTAATTTTCCCACCACAGCTATTACTTCGCCAGCTATGGAGGCTCGCTTATCAATGCAATACGCAGAGCGTTTTCCATCCAAATCAAAACAAGTGAACATGGAAGGAAGCATTCAGCTGTTGCAATTGTTCTTATCGTCTTGCTTGTGTCCGTCAGACCTCTACAGGGAGAGAGCGCGGGATCCAAGCACGCCTCGTGGAGCGCGCCGCACGCCACGCAGGTGGAGCACATGGTCTCGTTCACAGACTACCAGCGCAGCAGCAAGGACAGCGGTGTGAGCATCACCTCGCCCTGCCATCTGGTGAGCAACCACATGTCATGCTTAGGTCATATAGAATGTATTGTGCTGCAAACCTTCGTTTTTTTAAATTTATTTTTACAAAAAAAGAATACCTAGTACTTAGGTACAATATGAATTTGCCATAAATTCTACAAAGTCTACAAAAGACCATTGTTGTGACTTATCTAGATTAAATTATCTAGATAATCTGTTATCTTATCCAGATAATTATTTGTTATTAGGGGTGTGCGAATATTCGAAAATTTTCGAATAGTTCATGTCTTTTAATTCAAAATAATACCACCATTTCTCATATGGGAGTGATTTTGATTTCGAGGGATATTATTTGTAGGTTATTGTTCCTCCAGGTAGACCTTCCTCATACTCCATTTGTTCCTGTTAATTTCATTTTTTGTGATGATTAATGACAACAATATAATCCTGGCATATTACATCATAATCAGTACATTCATTTATATGGTCATCTTTCATTCTGGTCATATGAAAAAAGTTTGGTGTCCATTTTTTTATTTTTTTTATTGATATTATGTATTTTAATGTAGGTTCCAACTATTCGATAATCGATTCGATATTCGAAATATTTTTGTCAATTATTCGATATTCGTATTCGAAGTAAAAAATCACTATTCGCACACCCCTATTTGTTATCTATTATCTTATCTAGATAATTATTTGTTATCTATTATCTTATCTAGATAATTAAATAATTGATTATCTTTATCTATATCTAGATAAAAATTGTTATCTATTGGCAATTATTTAGATAAAGAATATAAAATTCAAAATGCATTTGTGTGTATGAACATGCACGAACCTCAAATGAGAGAATATGAAAAAAAATCATCTCCGCTTAGTCGCATTAGTTGGCTTGTTTTGCCGGCCTAATTTTAAAATTACTCCTTGAGTTCCGAATTTTGGATTCGAAAATAATTAGGAAACAGTAGTATTTTGGTAAAAAAATTATCTATCAATTACAATTTCCTAGATAATTATTTGTCATCTGTAGGTATCTATTATTTAGATGATTTCTTGGAAATTTATCAATTTCTTATCTTGATACATTTTTGGCAAGTTATCTTTATCTTTCAAAATACTTACTAATGATTTAAATTGATTGGAATTATCAGATTTTGGAGCATCTGATTGCCTATTTAATATCACTGATACATAACTTTGGTTAACTAAGTCATTCATTGTAAATGGTACGTATATTGAACCTGCGACATGTGCAGATGAGCCCGGAAGTGGAGAAGAGCAGCGGCTACCACGAGAGCTCCGAGGCCAGTTCCCGGGAGACACGGGACGCCCACTTGAACACCGTGCCGACGGAGGTGCTCATCACGGCCGGCGCCATCAGATTCATCCTGCACGAGCCCATGGACCGACAGGATGCCGTCATGACCAAGATCATCGGCAGGCTCAAGGAGCGCAACGAAGAGAGCACCAAGCGCAAGTGAGTTAATTTCATATAAAAATAGAGTCACAACTTTATTTCAAACCAGTACTCTACTTTTAACTCAGTTATGAAATTAGTAAGACTATTTTTTAGGTATTTACAATAGGGCTTTAAATTTCAGATGTTCAACTAAATATTTCAAGGATTGATAGTGGAATCAAAATTTGAGAGTCCAAGATTATGATTACAAAATTTTGGTGTAAACAATTTAGAATAGGTACTTTTTAGAACAAGCTTAGTTTTATTGCAGTATAAAAATTAGGGGTGTTGCTTTGTTTCCATCAGTCACTAAAACCTGAATTGATTACCTTATCTATTAAATTTGTTGTAAGAGTTTCCTAATCTATTGGTGATGGTAGTTGGATTTTTTTTAAATAACTCATAAATTGAAACTAGGTAGAATATACATGAGACTAATTTCATGAATGATCTTCTTGAAACATGATGACTTGGTAATAAGTTACAACTCTCTCATTTGGTTTTGATCTCACGCAGGCTGATAGTCTCGTGGAAACCTGCCAAAACGTGGACAATCCGACCGCTGCTCAGAGTGGTGCTCGATCAGCCGCACTTGTTCGTGTCGCGGCTCCCGAACGAGACCAAGGCCCAGGCGTCCATCTTCGGCTTCGTCATCAACTCCGCAACGTCCGACAAACGTCTCAACACCAGGCAAGTTACACAACCGTCTCAATTATCACTAGCTACTTGTTAATGAAGATAGAAGTATTTTGTGCTTCCTCTAATATCCAATTTTCATATGTCAATTTCATCAAAAGCTGACATAAAAATAAGTACTTTATTTTTATTTTCTCTTGGAAGAGACGTTAGGTGCGCTGCTCACAAAGTTAGCATGGTGTTTTTTTCTTGTAACACTGCAATCTAGGAATCTATTAAAATCTTTAAACAGTAAATTGTTGTCAGGAAATTTCTTTAATCGTTAATGAAAGTTTTGCTTGAAACTGTCTGTTGACTGTCGTGTAAAGTATGTTCACATTATGATTGATGATTTTTTTACAGTGACGTTCCTCAAGCCGGTGATTTCAAAGTCGCCCTACTGGAGACAAAGTACGGCGACCCTCGTCGCGACACCGGCATCCTCCCGTCGTTCCTCACCGCTCGGTGGACTCAGACCGGCACGAAGCCCGCAAAAGTGGCCATCGAAATGGGCCGCCCCACCATGCTCTACGCGAGCCTCTCGCAGTGGTACTT
Organism: Leuctra nigra; assembly: GCA_934045905.1. Taxonomy (NCBI): domain Eukaryota; kingdom Metazoa; phylum Arthropoda; class Insecta; order Plecoptera; family Leuctridae; genus Leuctra; species Leuctra nigra. Next base: position 22,716,992 of record OW203767.1, on the reverse strand, counting down.
CCTCGAGAACGCCCTCTACAACGTGAAGACTTGCCTCCTCTGGTCGCCGATGCCCGTGACCACCAGTACAAGCAAGATGTACGCCCAAACGGTATCGCAGCAATCCGTCGGCGTGCAAGCGGGCAGGGCGTGCGGATCGAGGTGCAGGATGGATCGAGGAGGGACCATTCACGAGGAGGAGAACGAGAGCGTGGCCGACTCTGACGGGTATCCATCGTCGCGCACGGCGAGCGCTACGAGGGAGGAACGGATGAAGGCGTGGCTGTTCCCAGGTGTGTCGTCGATTTCGGTGTCCGCTCAGCAGATTGCGGTGGAAGTCATGACGGAGAACAATACACAAGTGCGTATTATCTCCTTTAGAGAAGCATGTCCCTTTTAAAAAGATTAGAAGGTGATATTTTATGAAAATAAAGATATTGAGCCAGTACCACTTAAATGTACATCAAACTCTGTTGAGGTAGGTATGTAGTATACTAGGAAAACGCTCAGTTTAACGCGTTGATGAGCGAGCACGGGTACGTGCAAATTCTTGAACCGGAAATGCGTACACAACGCACAGAAATCATATACATCCATATTGAATTGATTATGATATCAACTTAAAAGTATATGCTTTTCATCGAAACTTTAAAATAGCATCTAAGCACCTGGTTCATAAAGCAAATCAGAATCAATTCAATTGGCACTGGAAAACATTCATTTCGATACTTCATTACTGACAGATATTAAAAATGTCAATACGTTCATACGTATTGATTGGGATGAAATTTTGTAAAATAAGAGACAATATTGGTCTTAATGATCATGCAAAATATGAGTTTTATCAGAATTATCGAAGACCTTTTTCATTTTTCAGCCTATCAGGAGATTCAGATATTTATTTAAATATTTAATTATTTACCAATGAATGGATTTCAAAAAAAATTGGGGTATGCAAACAGAGAAGGTTGTCATTACATGTGTGCAAAATTTCAGCTCGATCAAAGAAAAACTCTGACCTGTATAGCCAAAATATGAGTTTGATCAGATTTATCGAAGACCAGTTTCATTTTTCAACCTACAGTCAGGAGATGTTTATTTAAATTTTAGCCAATGAATGGATTTCAAAAAAATTTGGGGTCTGCAAAACCCCCAAAAAAAAGGTTGTCTCCACATGTATGCAAAATTTCAGCTCGATCGAAGAAAAACTCTGACCTGTATACAGTCAGGTAAAGGAAAAAAAAAAAAAAAAGGTCCGTGCCAAAAGAGCCAAAAGAAGACGCTCGCTTCTCTCGCTCAATTATTTTCCTTGAGAATACTAACTTTACATTTCTATTCATTTAGTACAAGATTAGTACAAGAAAGCAGTAGATAAAGAAGGAAATGTGTACCTACCATGAAAGGAAATAGAATGAATACAAAATATCTCCATTTGTTGCAATACTATTTGTTTTGGCAGTTTTTGAGTTGTCAATAGAACACACTATAAAGTTCTATGAAGTAGATTCTTGAATACTGAAAATTTGCTAAAACGTTATTGCAAATGTTTGCAAAGAAATATTTCTCTTGGAACATTTATCAGAACATTTTAATGTTACAAAGCTACATTTCTGAACCCAACCTTCTCAAATCTTCTTTGAAAACACTTAAAATAAGTGCTTGACCAGAATACTTGTTGCATCATGTAAATAAGTGACGAGTGATTGTTTTGTCTGCAGATGATAGCCGGCGTAAACGCCATGTCCGGCAGCCTGTCGGCGGTGTCGGGCCGGGACCGGATGGCCGGCACGCTGACCGTCGACTGCGCCACGCTGGGCTTCTTCAGCGCCGCCCCGGACGCGTTCACCCCCGGCAAGCGGCTGCTCGTGGTGAACCCGTGGAGCTGCTCCGCTCACGCCGCACTCACGTGGGAGTCCTGGCAGAAGCGGCACGACCCGCCGCTGTTCCAGGTCACGGCTGAGTCGGACTGCTTTGTGCTCGACATCGGACCGGAGAGGTGAGCTGACGTTACCTTCAAGGTCAAATCCTCCTCTATTCTGATCAATCGTAACTGTCACAGGTGAAAGAATGGCAGGAGCACTCCAAATTTTTTGTCATGCTGAGTACAGGTGTGGCTGTTAAACACCTGGTAAAAATTTGAAGTATCTTGGAAATATTGAGCGGAGTAGGAATATGTAGTAGGTATTTGATGTAATTTTGTTTTTTGGTCAATAGGTAGGTAATCGATAATTTCTGATCTGGCTCCAAGAGTGGTATATTTAAGAGGTGCTGCTTGTTTTTTATGTTTCTGTTTGTTGAAGTGCTTGACCCGGTGCCTGGAAAATTATTAAAATTACAAGATATTCAACTTTTGATCAACATAAAATCTTTGCAACTGATGTAATTTGTATCAAAAATTTATCAACATGAAGTTTAAAAATGTCCTATTGCTGACAATTTCTGATAATTTTGTGTCCATCAGTTTGGTTTTAGCGTTGAAGTAAATTTAATAAATATGCATTTTTGTCCCTTTTTATGTATTTTTTACAAAAGATATGGGGTCTTGCACTCCAAGTAGGTATTCTCTTTCTAGTACTAGCCTTCATTGGTTTGATGTAAATGTAATAGGAAATCTATTAATTATTGGCCTCCTAATGTGTGGTTCGTACAATGCAACGTAAACCTTTCCCAGACTGCACTGCCTGTACACCGTGATGAGCGAGTTCCAACCCGTGATCGACCGGTTCACGACGTACAAGCCGCCCAACAAGGCCCCCGTCGAGGTGCACGAAGTCCCCAGCACCGGCGTGGAGCAGGAGCAGCACTACAGGGACGACCTGCGCGCCGGCGCGTTCCAGTTCCTAGACGCCAGCGGATCAAGAGAGGAGCTGCCCTTGCCCTATCAGGTAGGGAATACTCACACTTTTATTTTATGTATTAATTGGTGTTGTAATGAAACACGTTGATTGTCAGTTGAAAACCATGCTCAATTTGATGTCTTGACGAGCGCGAGCGCTGCGCGCGCATCTCCTATCTTATAACCCGGGAGACATTTGCTACTGGCGTCTTAGCAGGCGTATCTGTATCCTTCTTCCACTCGTTGCTTCTCGCATTCATATGTTTTCTCTTACTCACACTCGCACTTACATCCGCCCACCTATACTGCGTATGGACATTCCATGCTATAACAATCTTGCAAAATAGACTCCGAGGTAGAAACGTCTACTTGGTTATTAAATGTCCCTTGACAGCAACAAGAACAGATTGACTGGAATGTACACACCGCAGTGCCCATACAGCGGTCGCCTACACCGTTGTGCAACACACACAACATTCGCATAAACCCACAATGTCAGCAGTAAAAACTAAAAATATCTAGAAAACTGAGTCAGACTTGAAAACAATCAGTTCACGCATTGAAATTGAATTTACCATACGTATAATTTCCTCCTGATCTTCTAGTTCGTTAATCATTTTATTGTGTTTGTGTATGGTATATTCGCATTATTGATAAAATTTAGGTAAGCCAAAATAAGTTATTTTCTACTTATTTGCTGTCTTGTGTCTCCCCAAATTTTGGAGGTACGCTTCGCCACTGCCTGTTAGGACTACTGGTTGAGACAAACCCAACAATAAAAATAATATTTGATTCATTTAGCAGACAAATTGAAAATTCAGTGAGCAACTTGAGTGCTTATGCCAATTTTGAGGTCCCACATTATTCATCCATGTACATTTTGATTGTTAAATACCTATGTAAAAACGTAACGAATGTAGGACTGCCTTCAAATTTTACAAATTTACCTTTTTAACAATCTATGAATAATGGTTTTAAAAATGAATAATCTGGAATTCGCTTTCTGGACTGTCATTATCATGATAATACGGATGCATTGAACAAGTTTTAAGATCCCAACCATGTGGACGGTATCGCAGTGTAAACGCTATCCTTCTCGCGCAGGTGGTGTTCTGGCAGAACCCCCCGACGATGGCGTGGCGCTACCCGCAGCCGCGCACCCTGACGCGCGCCGACGTCTTCCCCGTGCCGTTCAAGGTGGCCGACCAGACGTGCAACTCGTCCGCGCAACACCAGGTGTTCTGCTGGCTGCAGTACTGGAGCGAGGTGCGGGGGCGCTTCATGCCCTACGCTCAGTTCACACTCTCCGAGTCAGAGGTGCGTTGAGTGACTTATTTTATTGTACGTTTCGGTGACATGTTGGTGAGTTTTAGAAAAAGGTTGATAAAGTTACATCCTTCTTCAAAAATTATTACGAGTAAGTTGGCAAACCCTGTAAAAGAATTTAAAACCTCGAATTAATATCATATTTTATTTTGGAAATTTGCTTAAAAATTAAGTTTGGCTGAAGCTTCACACCACACTGCCTGTACAGACAAAAATTTATTAAATTGTTAGTTTCATAACGCATCTTTTTTTATTTTTTATTATTGGCCTTAATAATTAGTTTTAATTGGTTTTTAAGTTTTCAGCATGTAAACTTTGCCAAAGTAAAAATAGTATTCAAAAAAAAGATTGGCTGTTGTTCAGGCTCCTTGACTGTTCCTTGTTCCTCGGATTTCAACTGCTAGAGTTAGATGACGAGTTAGTATTCGAGAAAATAAGGAACACAGCTGACCTCTGGTGGATTTTGTGGTACTAGGTAAATGGCGGCTATCAAGGGCGCATTTGCATAAATATAAATACAAATATTTGATATAGTTGTTTGTTATGGCCAAGAAAGTAAATTTATAGCTAAATCAATTTCATTTGTTTTTTGTTTTTTCACTGCTTTATGGAAACACAAAATGTAAAAACAAACAAATTAATATGTGGACCTGATAGAAGCCATCTTGCCAGAAGTGGCTCCATCCCGTATCACTTATTTGTGGGAATAGATTTTATCGGATGATGCCATCAAACATTTATCAGCCAATCCTGATCATCTGTTAGCCAATGTTCTAATGTCACCTTCTCTTGCAGGTACGTCGGCTGGAGCTGCCCGGGCAGACGGTGGCGTGCACGTGGCGCGTGCAACTGGCGCTTACCGGCGAGGACGACGACCAAGCGTCGTGCGCGTCTCTGAAGATCAACCCCAAGACCTTGGCGGCGTGCATGCGCGTCGACTCGTTCTTCTCCCCTCGCCTCGTGCCTCGCGTCCAAGCCGCGCTCAACCTCACCTCGCTTCACCTCTCCGCGTTCAACTACATCGCCGGCGGTCGGTCTCTGCCCGCTCCGCTGCAGGACTACAAACCCGACAAACTTCTGCCGCAGAGCCACTGCGTCCTCACTTGCCAGCTCGACAACGCTTCACTCTACTTCTCGGCCTACGAAGGTGACAAGTCGTTGGTCGACTTGTCGAGCTACTTCCGAGTGGACGTCGTCGATTACGCGAACCTTACACAGCGATGCGTCGTTGAGCCATTCCGGGGCAGACTGACGGTCAATCTGGACGAGAACGTTGACGTTTCGTGCGTGACAAAGCCGGTGACGGTTCGGTTCAGCGCGGCGACGGCGCACACTCTTGCCGTGACAGCGCAGCTCTGGTCTCAAGCTCTCAGAGAGTTCCACGGCGTGGAAACGAAGATCGAAAATCAAGTCGTCTTCACCCGCTACGTAGTATGCAACAACACCTGCCGGGCCTTCAAGTTCGGTCAATACGACACCAACGAAGACATCAAGATCAACTTAGAGCCACGAGAGTGTCACTTCTATGCGTGGAGGTCACAGAAAGTCAACCAACTTCTGAGACTGCAGTTCGATAGTTTAGTTAGGACTCGGCCGTTCTCGATCGATACCGACGGAACGACGACGCTCCAAATGCAAGACGCTTGCGGGTTCTCCGTCGTGCTGAAAGTGAAGTCTCTCTCGGTGACTCAGAAGCAGGTGACGATCTCGGGGCTTCTGACCATCGCGAACATCATCGCGGAGGACTTGGAGTGTCGGCTACTCGAGTGCGGCGACGACACGAAGTCGCAGCTGGTGGTGGTGCCGGGCAACAGCACGCCGCCCACACTGCTCGTCGACGGCAGCCAGAAGATGCGCCTTCGACTGCGCTACAAGGTTGGTTCTTGGTTTTACTAAAGCAGGACATTTTACGATTTTTTGCTTGAAGGTAGGTTATAAAACACCCACTGCTCTTCAATGTTTTTATTATTTATTTGTTTTTCTTCACAAAAACAGAATTTTAAATGCCACACACTGGAGAAGTTATGACGTCTTGTAGGATCTTAAAGTGTTAATTACTCAATTAATCAAAATTGATCGTAGCATAATCTATTTAACAATTTGAGGTCATTACAAGAGGACGAATTATACTCTAGTGTGTGGCAATTTATCTCTAGCAGCAATGGAGTATGACCTCAAAGTGTTTAAAATACATTTTTTTTTCAATGAATTTTGATAAATTGAATCATTTACACTGTAAGGTTGTACCATAGGTCATAAAGTACTCGAATATTTAGTATAGTGGGTTTGAAAGGTACTCCTTAAAAAAATTTTGTGGGAGTTACAAAAAGTCTAAAAAAGGACACTTCGAAGAGCTGCGTTCGTCCCGTTACCTCACCAAGGCATCTTAAACGTTAACCAATATTTAATTGTGAAACCGACCCACCCACAAGGGCCTGGAGAGCGGAATGTGGTCTGGCGACATCCCGATGCGCATCAACGCGCGCACGGGGACGCCGTGGCTGGTGAAGGTGCCGATGCAGGACCGCGGGTACGTGTGCGTGTGGTGCCACGTGTTCTCGGGGCCGTGCGGCTCGATCCTGGCGGCGTTGTATCCGCTCTTCTCCATCCGGTCGCTGCTGCCCGTCACCACGCATCTCTCCGTGGAGACGCCGGGCCTCAAGACCAACATCACGTCCGAGGTGCTCGGCCGAGGCAACGAGCAGCAGCTCTACTGTCCAGGTAAACACATTGCTCTGTAACAAGTGCTCTGGAAAGTGAGCAAACAAACTACGTAGCAAGTGTGGATACTATGTTGTACTGTACAGTATATTCTAGAAATACTGTGGAGTGCAACAAATCATAATATCTGTATAATATCTTTTACATAGGAAAGGCAGAAAAATGTCATAACTTACCAAATTAAAATTTTCTCTGGGGATGTAATTCTGTTAAGTTCAGTTCAGTAACTGATCGGTAAAGTTTCTGAACCGAACCGGTATGCACAATCCTAATATTTTTATTTTATTATTATTTCATACCCAGGGGTGGGATTACATAAAATGATAACTTTCTTGTCACGGTGACAAGACCCTAGAAGACCGTGAATAACATTGAGATGAGAATCCCATTTATGTAATCCCACCCCTGGGTATGAAATAATAATAAAATAAAATATTAGGATTGTGCATACCGGTTCGATTCAGAAACTTTACCGAGAAGACCGTGAATAACATTGAGATGAGAAGCTTGTCACCGTGACAAGCTAGTTATCATTTTATGTAATCCCACCCCTGGGTATGAAATAATAATAAAATAAAAATATTAGGATTGTGCATACCGGTTCGGTTCAGAAACTTTACCGAGAAGACCGTGAATAACATTGAGATGAGAAGCTTGTCACCGTGACAAGCTAGTTATCATTTTATGTGATCGCACCCCTGTTTCCAAAAGCATTTGCGTCAGGGGGTAGACAGGTACATTACATAAACATACACTCATTGTCTAACCAGACATAAGGCTACAAATTGTCTCAACCGGCTGGCCGGACCGGTTGAAATCATTTTTGGATTCTTCGTCACTTTCACTGTCTTCCACCTCCATCTTCGTAATAAAAACCATTCCAGATGTCGTCATCCTCCCACCACCGTCCCTCCTCAACCATCTTCCAGTCTTCCCCTCTTGTACTCACTTCCTCTTCAATCAAACTCTTCCACTGTGCTCTACGCCTTCCAACACTTCTCTTTCTTATAATATTGATTGATTTTCTCTTTATGTTAATAAAATACAATATTCCTACAATATAGCTACATACCTACCTATTAATTGAGTATCATCAGAACCGCTCGATGAAATCAACTTTGGTTGATATTTGGTTGGTTGGCAAATATACACACTGTTACACTGAGTATAGTATACTGTTAAGTGCTATAAGAAGTGTACCTTCATAACCGAGACCTCCCTCGCCAGGCACTGTGGACCACACGCACAAGCTGACATTCCGCTTGGGCTCCGACCCTCCCATGCCGCACGTGCCGCTGGCCTACTCCATGCTGGAGCGGAGCCGCGGCATGCGGTTCGAGGGAGAGGCGAGCGACATCGACGAGGTGGTCAACATGCTACGGAAGAGTTCCATGAAGAAGGACTGGCCGTTTGCCGGGGACGACTACGCCGGAGTCGACTGGGTCGTGCCGCCGCAGCCGGACAATGACATCAAGGTCGGTTGCATTCCGCGCTTGGCATTGCGACATTGATAGATTACGAATTACAAACTAAAATATAGCTTAATTTACTTTGGGAAATTTACTTCTTAAAAACTGAAAAGTTCTATTGAAATGTCAAAACAAGCTATGCCACATTAAAATAATTTAATAATAACTTGAATTTGCATAACTGCAATATTCGTACAAATAAAACAATACAATAAACATGTTCAGAAATACTTCTCCAATTTACCTACAAAAACACCTTTTCATAATTTCATAATTTTTATTTAACTAATAGGTAATGCTGTAACCCTACGTTATCAGGCGTCGACACTTTCATGAATCACCTTGTTTGTACGATGAATTAAACTACCTATGAGAAATAAAACTAGTGATTTTCTTGTGTTGAGCATTAGAGAGATGTATTGACGGTTTAATGTCCTGTGCAGGTCCGCTACGAGTCCCGCGGTCCGCACTGCGCCACGCTACAAGTCCAACTCCACCCGTGGGCCCTCTTCCTCAACACTCTGGGCGTCGCCGTGGACCTCGTGATCGAGGACCACCTTGCGTGCCGCATCCCGCACCGCGGCGTCCTTGTGCCGCCTCGTCTCGAGGGCACCTTCAACCTCGGCATCGACTCGGTGGAGATGCATCCCAAGCTCTACAAGTCGCCTCTGCTGCTGCTCCAGAAGTCCGGGGAGAGCTTCTACAACATGCCCAAGATCACGGGGATCATCCCGGTCATGGGGCACATGCAGGTGGCCATCCTCTGCGGCTACACCGTGGCTCTAGCCTGTCTGGATTCGTCCACAGTCGCAGATCACGGGGATTTGAAAGTCGTGCATATAAAACCGAGCTACATCATCTCCAATCGAAGTGGGAAGGGTCTGCTCTTCGCTTGTCTTGCTCTACATGACACTAATGTGAAGAGACCGGTTCCGAATGCGAAATCCTCCAAGATAATCCCCAGTACGGATACGAACGGACATCCCTTGGTTCATTGGATGATCTTGGACATGGGCGACACCGAGCTTGTGCCCTACCTGATGGTTTCTTGTGGTGCCAACTGGAGCAGACCGATCAAAGTCGACGACAAACTGATCAGGAAGGGTTTCTCGATGCCGCTTCACGACGGTACGGACATGCCGCTCGTTCTGGTAACTCAAGAGCGGGGTGGTCAGACTTATTTGTCGGTCCATCGAGAAACGCATCCGCACGTTATCGTTAACAATCTCTGTCAGTTCAAGCTGCTGGTCGCGGAATGCAAACCGGACGAAGTTGGTCCCATCTCGGAAACTCCTCATCTCGACTGGCACTGCTCCGTCGAGCCTCGCTCGTCGGCGCACTACAGTCTTCCGTCCATGCAGGAGCGCTTCCCGGCGATCCTCCCGCTTCCCAAGACCACTTCCCTGTTGTTCGCGCTCGCCGACGCGCCCTCCGAGGACCAGCGGCCCCACTGGTCGGCCGGCGTCAGCATTGCCGAGACGCAGGAGCAGTTCGTGCGGCTGCCGTGTCACGGGGACGTGATCGTGCGCGTGGAGACCGTCTGCATGACGACCAGAGTTACCGTCGACACCGTCAGTCACGTGGAGATATCAGCCCGGGACGTTCGATCCAGACTGTCGCAGCAGAACTTTAAGTCAGTAACTCTGATACCAAGTGTCGGTTCTCAACTAGAGTCCCAATCGTCTTCTAATCTTGGCTCGATAAGCTTGGCCAATGTGAGCATGGTTCCATCATCCGAGATCACAATTATAGGACAAGAGGATAGTGCAATGTCCTTTCAATCTAGAATATCAGAAGTCAGTTTCCTCAGCGCCGAAGGATCTACGGCTGGCACGTGGTTTCCGACTGATAGGTCTGTGGAGAAAATAGTAACACATATAAACAGCACCGTTAAATTTCCGAAAGTAGAAAGAACAGCGCCCGCAAAGATGGTAACCCTAAACTGCTTCCTACGTGGATTTAACCTGACGTTGACCGAGAGCTTAATACCGTCAGAACATACAGAAGTGATGACGTTGACTCTTGACAACATCTGCCTGTCGGTGCACTCTCAGATCGTCGTTGACAAAGTGAACGATCTCGAGATAACGGTTGCCCTCGGCGACATACAACTGGACAATCAGATCTACCAGAGAGGAGGATTCGACTTCCCCGTCGTCCTCATCAGTCAAACGCCCAACAGAAACTTGGACGAAGGCTTCTCGTTGGGCATTCCTGCACAGAAGTTAATCGACCAAACCCTTCCAGAGGCGATATTAAACCTTTCCGTGCTCGTTGAGCGTTCCAACTCAGCTGCGAAAATAGTCAAACTGTACGTCGGGCCAATCGGAGCGTATCTAGAAGACATATACCTCATCAAACTGTCAGAGAGCTTTGTGTCGTTGTTGCCACCGAATTTAACTCTTCCCTCCGACGAAACTGTTAGAACTGATAGTGACCATGTCCGTCTCCCTCTCGCCATATACGTCACCGCGTCCGAGATTGCGAATCCGTTGCGTCTCCGCTCTCTGTCCATTGACCCCGTCAACATTCTCCTCAGCGTGCACTCGTCCGTGAAAATCTACCTCGCACTCGACCGCTCTCCGCTGTACTTCCAAGCATTCCAGCGCCGCAGTCTGGAGACCACACCGTATCGCTTGGGCCACGCGCTCACCATGCACTATGTGTCCGGCGCGTTGTTCGGCGCGGGTTGGGTCGTCGGATCTCTGGAGCTGCTCGGGAGTCCGGGTGGCTTGGCCAGGACTCTCGGCACGGGACTCCGAGACTTTGTGCGACTTCCGTGTCAAGGTATTCTACTGGGACCGTGGGGCTTCCTAGCAGGGGCTACTCATGGTTCCGCTTCTCTGTTACGCCACGTCGCAGCTGGGGCGGTGGGCTCGGTCACAGGGCTGGCTTCGAGCGTGGCGAGGAATCTCGATCGACTCACTCTCGACTCCGAGCATCTGCAGCGGACGGAAGAACTAAGAAGGATTCGGCCGCAAGGCATTCGTCAAGGCTTCGCGCAAGGACTGACGGGCTTGGGAATTAGTTTGTTGGGAGCTGTTGGCGGCATTGCGCACCACCCCATCCAAGCCGCGATGGCTGACTCAGCGTCCACGAGGAATGTCGTCGCCGGAGTTGGCTTGGGATTGGTCGGCGCGATAACGAAACCGCTCTCGGGAGCTGCCGAGCTAGTGGCGTCGACCGGTCGAGGCTTGCTCAGCGCTACCGGCTGGGCGATGCAACCCGAGCCAAGGTCTCGGCCAATCATCGAGCACGCTTTCAGCGCGTCCAACTCCAGATTGAAATACTCGTGGAAACTGTCACTAAGCAACTGTCTTCTCCACGTGGCCGAAGCTTCCTGTATAACTCCGGCCGGTAACTATGAAGCAGTGTCACTGGTTCTAACGACCAACGCTTTGTACCTCATTGACTCAGATTCAGACGAGACGAACCGCGTGTTGCCCCTGTCGGATCTGGAAGGCTTGGAAAATCCAGCGGATCCAACGCTACTCTGTTTCACGCTGAAGCGAACGCTGGAGTTGGAGAGTGAATTGGATGCAGCTAGCCGAGCAAGAGTGGAGGACTTTGTGAGACAGTGTTCGGGGATGATTCTAGACGGTACTCAGTCGCATTCGTCTCACTCCAGCAGCCCCGTCAGCGGCAATCCCATGGAAGCTCCTCTCAAGTTCTACGTGAATCCACAAGCTAGGAACTACTTTCTTTCTTTGTTAGAACTTGCCAAGAAACAGATGGCGTGGCAAAGGTTTCGTGTGATATAGGATTATTAAGTTGGTGCTAAATTGAAGGTCTCCAATTACTTTTATGAAAAACACAATATTTCCAATTGTTGGGAAAAAAATTATTTATTTACAAGTAAATTACAAAAATGTTATGTGTATAATTAGAACAATAAATTACTTTGTGAAATGTTTACCAATCAGTCAATTTAATTGATCACCTTATGAAGTAGGATCTGAAAAATTGAATCATTACCACATAAAAAATACCCAGAAATCAAACAGTACCTAAGAGAAAATGTTGATGTTGCCTACTTCTTAGTAGGTACCTCAAAAATTGAAAGGAGTAACAACATTATGAATTGAAATAAGTTTTGACATTACCTAACTACTGAATTCTCCCATGCTGTAATTTCGGATGCTAGTTTCTATAAAGAATGGAAACGGCTTGCATCACAGGCTTCGTAAATGAAATTACAATCCGAGCAGATTAAAGCCTTTTTCTCCTTTCGTTGAATCAAACATGACCGACATATTAAGTGATTACATGGTAGTTTAAACAAGTTTTCATCAGTTTTACAATCGGCGCAACACTTTTTCCCTCCTCCCAAAGAACTATGCGAAGTAGCTGTTACATTGTCTGTCATATAAAATGACTTCTTATGATGAGGCAAGATTACACTAGGACACTGTTCTCGGTGAGCTATTCTTCTAGAACTTGAACTAGGAATATTTACAGTAGTTTCCCTGACATTGTATAAGTTCCCTCTCATCCTTTTACAAGCATCACTCTCATTGACCTCGGTTTCAATTGCACGCTTAAAAGTGCTTTTATTAAAATCATGAAAATTATTCGTATTTAATGTGTCTAATTGAGCATTTGTAACAGTATTACGTTTGTATTGTTGAATTACATTTTCTAGAGCACTCCCAGCTTTTGTGCCAGTAGTTCTTGGTACACTATGCAACTCTTTTTTGTGACTATTTTCCAATAGATATTGATCAATTCTTCTCTTCAAAACCGGATCATGGACTGGTCGACATCCTTGCGAATACGGTACACCGGTAAAAGGATCGCTCGGTTGTCGGCCATATGTTGCTTCAAATGCTTCATGCTTTTCAATTGTTTGCAAGTCGACGATCTTACCGGATGGAAGTACGAAGGGAAGTGACATTATGTGAAAAGTGAGAGAATCTAGAAATTCTTCTGGAACGTTATTTGAAGCTGAAGATAGTTCATGAGGTAAGCTGTTATTGAAGACGGTAGGAACTTGTTTGTCTTGGTTGGTAGTGTTGTGCCACAATTTTATTATGTCATGTTTTGCTTTTGAAGAGCAATTTGAACCAGGTTGACCCCATACTTGAACTTTTCCTAGTGCTGGGGCTGTTGATGCCGTCTTGAAAATTTTTATCTGTACGCTGGCAACGTTGCTTAGCGAATAGTGTTGGAATAGTGACTTTTGTGCAAAATTAGGCTGTTCAGATCGTTCATTAACTTGTAGTCCATTCTTCGAGAATACAACACCCTTCTCATCACTGCCCAATATTATGCTGCCTACTTTGTGGAAAGTGTCATCGGAGCCCACATATGTCGTTGTCGGCACTTGAGATGATGTAGATCCATACGATTGCCAGGACTGCTTCTTATTTGAAGCACTCTGTATTAAAATTTCAAATCCTAGTGATTTTTGGCTACGAACTTGTGACCAAATGATTATTTGTTCAATATTGACAGAAGAAGAGAACTTGATGGTGACTGTTACTGGTGGTGATCCATAAGCCAAGAAACCCTTGTGTCTGTCATTATAGTTCGTGGACGCTAGATTTGTTACCTCATATCCTTCATGGCATGGTTCTTTACACATAAATAGCGGATTGAATACCGGGTCGCACAAATTTATAGACATCTCTTCTTATTTTTAAACTTTCAATCACTTGGCTTGTAGGTTATGTAGATTGTAGAGTGGTGACACTGACAGCAAATGCAGCCATCCTGATAAAAAAAAAAAATTTGCACTGCTATTTGACGGCGATTTAATTTCACTGTAAACTTTCTTATTATTTTGGAACTATTTGCACCAATCATTAATTACTAGGAAAACGCTCAGTGTAACGCGTTGATGAGCGAGCATGGGTACGTGCAAATTCTCGAACCAGAAATGCGTACACAACGCACAGAAAACATATACAACCATATTGAATTGATTATGATCAGTGCTCGAAGTAGGAATTAAATAGTGGCGGTATGGCAGGGACGACGCTAAGGGGGGGCCTGGGGGGGCCACGGCCCCCCCAAACATTTGCGCGGCCCCCCCTGTGCCCCCCCAAACCAAATGTGGGAAAATAAATATCCTTTTCTTTAATTTTTTGCACTGTTCAAATTATCAAATAAAACATCAGCTGACAATGTTTTGCAAATAGGCGACTTTCGTATGCCAGACATAATGAAGTTCCTAAGAAGTATAGCAGGGTTGACAAAAATTGGATAAGATACTGAGCTCAAAAATAAGGAAAGATCTTGCAATGGAGTCTCTAAGTTTCAAATTAGGAAAGGAGCGATTGAAGAGAGGATACCGAGAAGGGAGGCAGATAGAGCAGCAATGGGAGGGAAAAGAAAGTCAGGGAGACCGCGAACGAAGTGGTTGAGTGGAGTGAAGGTGGCTGTGGAAAAAGTGGAGAGTCTTATAATGGTAAGGGACGAAAAATGGTGGGAGGACAGTTCATAAAATTAGTGTAGGGATAATTTTTTGAAGGCTTCAGTTATTTTTAATTATCCTCACCAGGCGCGTAGGAAGGGGGGGGGATGGGGGGGAGAATCCCCCCTCTGATTCAATACCCCTCCCTATGTACTTATATATTTATGTGTCGAGAAAAAAATGTGCTTAAAAAGTGTTAAAATCGCATAGAAATGCACCAAATTGATGTCTGAAATTCAAAAAATTTCCGGGGCTATGCGCCCCAGACCTGCATTTAACTGGGGAGCCCTCCCCCCAGACCCCCATTTTCTTCGTAGACAATAGTATCTCCAGCTCAAGTTATTTTACATATTATTCCCCCCTTGCAAATTTAGTTCCTACGCGGCTGATCCCCACGCCACAATATGAAAATATACAATGTGAAAATACGTTTGCCCCCCCCCCTAAAAAGTTTATTGCCCTACCTAGGCCCCCCCTATATAAAAATCCTAGCGTCGTCCCTGCGGTATGGTAACATAAGAATACCACGGCGGGGTGGAGGGGGGGGGGGATACGATATTAGATGAGGGTCCAGATTCCAGAATTACACTGACAACCATTGTCATGTCATTAGTTAGATTAGTCTTTTACCTTGATGAAACAACTAAATTAAATAATGAATTTTACTTTATCTTGTAGTGGATGTTCATAGTTCATAGTTATGCTTGAAATATGCAGTCAAAAGATAACGATGAAATACGAGTAAATTAGAATCTAAAATTACGTAAATTTCTAAGAATATCTGATTTTAAGCATTCCGTTTTTTCTGAGAAGTAACGATATGAAATCAAATGTGTAAAGAAGTACCGGTATACCATACCGTCCCATACCGGCCCACTTCGAGCACTGATTATGATATCAACTTAAAAGTATATGCTTTCCATCGAAACTTTAAAATAGCATCTAAGCACCTGGTTCATAAAGCAAATCAGAATCAATTCAATTGGCACTGGAAAACATTCATTTCGATACTTCATTACTGACAGATATTAAAAATGTCAATAAGTTCATACGTTCTTAACTGATTGGGATGAAATTTTGTAAAATAAGAGACAATATTGGTCTTAATGATCATGCAAAATATGAGTTTGATCAGAATTATCGAAGACCGTTTTCATTTTTCAGCCTATCAGGAGATATTTATTGAGCGAGCGAAGCGAGCGTCTCCATTTGGCTCTTTTGGCACGGACCTCTGTTTTTTTTTTTTTTTGTTTTTTTTTTTTCTGTTACTGACGATATACAGGTCAGAGTTTTTCTTCGATCGAGCTGAAATTTTGCACACATGTACGTAACATTTCTGATTGTTGCAGACCCTAATTTTTTTGAAATCCATTGATTGGTTCAAATTTAAAAAAAATTAACTTTCGATTGGTTGTTTTGATCAAATTGAAATTTTGACAAGTCATTACCCCCAACATTGTACCCAATCAAACAAAGTTTCAGCCAAATCCTCCCATTGGTTAAAATTTAAAACCATCTTTCCTGTGTTTTTAGAAATTTAAACTATAACCGATTGAACGATCAACTTATAACTTCGCATGATGGTTGGGTCCAACATTATCTGCATTTTTGACAATTTTCATACTAATCTGTGTTTAAATCCAAACGTTATTGACATTTTACGGACTATTAGCGTGTTGGCTGTCAAATTCACGGCGACTTCGACTCTTCAGTTCAAGGCAAGGTAGTTAGAGCAGAAACTTTCAAACGCAAATGAAACTGATAATGACCGTTCAACAGTCGATCTGATATTGTGTAGACACACTTATATCATATGAGTGGTCTCAGGTATATTTTTTGAAGGAGATCCTGTGATTTTTGAAAATTAACACGGAACAGTTCAATCATAAAGGTTCAATTGATCAACTTAAAGCTTTGCATGGTTATTTGGACCAATATTTTAGGAATGTTTTGAGATTTCTATACAAATCTGTGGCGAAATTTTAGAATTATTGGCTTTTAATGACATTTTCGATAGACAGAATTTCGGTTCGAGGTGTTGCGCGTATCCGTGCTCGCTCATCAACGCGTTACTCAGATTCATTGGTTAAAATTTAAATAAATATCTCCTGATAGGCTGAAAAATGAAAACGGTCTTCGATAATTCTGATCAAACTCATATTTTGCATGATCATTAAGACCAATATTGTCTCTTATTTTACAAAATTTCATCCCAATCAGTTAAGAACGTATGAAGTTATTTACATTTTTAATATCTGTCAGTAATGAAGTATCGAAATGAATGTTTTCCAGTGCCAATTGAAAATTGATTCTGATTTGCTTTATGAACCAGGTGCTTAGATGCTATTTTAAAGTTTCGATGAAAAGCATACACTTTTAAGTTGATATCATAATCAATTCCATATGGATGTATATGTTTTCTGTGCGTTGTGTACGCATTTCCGGTTCGAGAATTTGCACGTACCCGTGCTCGCTCATCAACGCGTTACACTGAGCGTTTTCCTAGTTTAAATTTTAACCAATGAATGGATTTCAAAAAAATTTGGGGTCTGCAAACAGAAAAGTTTGTCTCTACATGTGTGCAAAATTTCAGCTCGATCGAGGAAAAACTCTAGACACATATAGCCAAAATATGAGTTTGATCAGATTTGTCGAAGACCATTTTCACTTTTCAACCTACCATCAGGAGATGTTTATTTAAATTTTAGCCAATTAATAAATTTCAAAAAAATTTGGGGTCTGCAAACAGAAACGTTTGTCTCTACATGTGTGCAAAATTTCAGCTCGATCGAGGAAAAACTCTAGACACATATAGCCAAAATATGAGTTTGATCAGATTTGTCGAAGACCATTTTCACTTTTCAACCTATCAGGAGATGTTTATTTAAATTTTAACCAATCAGTAGATTTCAAAAAAATTAGGGTCTGCAACGCCCAGAGAATGTCCAAACACGTGTGCAAAATTTCAGCTCGATCGAAGAAAAACTCTGACCTGTATATCGTCAGTAACAGAAAAAAAAAAAAAAAAAAAAAAAAAAAAAAAAAAACAGAGGTCCGTGCCAAATGAGCTAAAAGGAGACGCTCGCTTCGCTCGCTCAATTATCTATTATAATATCCTTTGAAAGTACCGCATTTGCGAAATACAAAACAAAACATCAAGGAAATTTCCCTAGATTCAGGGAAATTTGGTGTCGTCTGGGAAACATGGAAATAGTTGTAAATCTAGGGAAAATGACTTACTTTCAAAGAAATGTCTGGGAAATCCAAATTTAGCCTTTAAAAATGTCAAAAAATGTCAAAAATTTTTAAAAAAAAAGTATTTTATGCTTAGCTCTGAACTTTGAAATTGTAATAATAACTGTTGAAATTGTTAAGTTATTATCCCTGCTGAAAAATCTTAGCAAGATCTTGCTAAGATCTTGCCAAGATCTTAGCAAGATATTGTAAACAAGATCTTGGCAAGATCTTAGCAAGATCTTGGCAAGATCTTAGCAAGATCTTGGCAAGATCTTAGCAAGATCTTAGCAAGATCTTGTACATTTTGCTGCCAAAAAAACGTTAAAATTTCATAAAAAAATAAAATTTTCTATATTTATGAATACTCATTTGCATTCGGGAAACCTCTTCTGAAGTATTGGACAAGGTTTGATTACACATTTCAATTATAAAATCCCGTGGAACCGCCGTGTTTTGAACCTGCGATCTCGTGGTCCGTAGTCGAGCGTCTTACCGAGTAGGCCACCGGTGCAGACAAGACTTAGCTGCGCTAATAGTGATCATATTGAGTTTTCATATTTAAGTGAACATATTTATATTATTTAGTGGATCATTATATTGTTATTAACATGATAAAATAGGAGAAACGATAAATATTAAGATTTATTTATAAAGTAAATTGATCTGTGATATTTCCCCATAAAATATATCAGCTCACGCTCTGTAGTATAATTACTATAGTTTATTTTACTAGGTGATGTGGTGCAAATTTTCTAAGTCAATGAAGTAAAAATTCTGTAGTTTATATACCTTACTACTACAAATACTGTAGTAAAAAGTCAATGAAGATACTTCAGAATTTACTAAACTACAATATAAATCGGCTATAGTAAACATACTGTAGATTACACTTTTCTTTACTACAGATGAGATACTATAGATTTTCAATGAAGTATATATACTACCTATAGAACTTACTATAGCAAACTTATTCTGTATGTAGTCAAAGTACTCTAGCTACATACTTCGAATTACTACAGTGAAGTACGTTCCCTATAACTTTACTATAGAAAACTGCAGTATATATCGCAAGTAGTAAAAACACTATAGTACATACTTAGAATTATTCTTATTATTTATTTATCAACAATTACTACAGTAGGTCAAGTATATTTACTCCAGAGTAAAAAACAGTCTATTTCAGCGGTAGTAAAAATACTGTAGTTTATACTTTAGTTTACCACCGATACTGTAGAATTTACTTCAGTAATCTATGGTATTATGGAGTAAGTTTTTGCATGTACTTCAAGTACTATAGCACATACTATAGTTTACTACACGTTATTACATAATACTTTGGAATACCTACTTCAAAATATACTATAGGAAATTTTCCTAAGGGCCTTAGCAAGATCTTGAAAAAATCTTGGTAAGATCTTGGCAAGATCTTGGCAAGATCTTGATTAGGTCTTGTCAAGATCTTGATAAAATCTTATTAAGATATTACCAAGATCTTACCAAGATCTTACTAAGATCTTGGTAAGATTTTGGCAAGATCTTGATTAGGTCTTGTCAAGATCTTAATAAGATCCTATCAAGATATTACCAAGATCTTGGTAAGATCTTGGCAAGATCTTGGTAAGATATTAGCAAGATCTTGATTAGGTCTTGTCAAGATCTTGATAAGATCTTATCAAGATATTACCAAGATCTTGGTAAGATCTTAGCAAGATCTTGTTTAATACAAGATCTTGCAAAGACCTTACCAAGATCTTGTCAAGATCTTGGTTAATACAAGATCTTAGCAAGATCTTGGCAAGAATTTTCAGCAGGGATCAGATTCAGATTTCAAAATGTATTTATTCATTTGCGTTTTTACATACAAATACATACATAATACACTTTATGATAATATATCTAGACAAAAAGTAGCAGTGTTACATTACAGTGTTACATTATACATTATAAATAAATAAATACCCACATAAGCAAAATGCTTGTGTGTGGGAGAGGAGTTTGTAGGTTAAATACAGATTAAAAATCAAGATAGCTGGAGTATAGGTAGTTGATGTGATATATGTGTTTATTAATTGAAACTTAAATTACTAGAGTCAAATTTTGATGAGCATCTATCTAATTCAGTATCCCAATGGGATTGGGGTAATTGTTTGAGCCAAATTTTAATGCACTTCTTAAAGATTTTAATATTATCAATTCGGTATTGAATTAAAAATTTTGGGGCCAAGATTCACATTCCCCAGTGGCTTAGGAACGTTTTCAAAGTTAGGGGGGGGGGGGGGGGTCAAGGGCGAGATCCCCAGCCGGCGGCGGCGAAATTTTTTGAAAATTAGAGGTTGAGATGGCGTAGAAATGCTATTTTAAATTGTTTTTTGAGCGAGCGTAGCGAGCGTCACCACGGTACTCTTATAGAACTTTCTCTGTGTTTTTTTTTTTTTTTTTTTGTGTTCACTGCCCAGGTCAAACCGCACAACCAATCGATCTGGAATTTTGCACATATACTAACGTAATCTATGCGGTCCCTGGGATCGTTTTTGAACGGGCTCATGTGATTGGTTCAAATTTTTAAAAAAATATCTTTTGATTGGTTGTTCCGAGCAATTTGAAATTTTGACAAGTCATTACGACCAACATTGTACCCAATCATACAAAGTTTCAGCCAAATCCTCCCATTGGTTAAAACTTAAAAAAATCTAACATTTGATTTTTGAAATTTAAACTAGAACCGTATGACCGATCAACTTAAAACTTTGCATGGTCATTAAGACCAACATTATCTGTATTTTTGACAATTTTCAGACTTATCTGTGTTTAAATCCAAAAGTTATTGACATTTTACGGACATTTAGCGTGTTGGCTGTCAAATTACTCAAAAATGTTGATCACGGCTACTTCGACTCTTTATAGTTCCAAGGTATAGTTAGAGCAGAAACTTTCAAACGTATGAAACTGATATGACCGTTCAAAAGATCGTCTAATATTGTGTAAGTACACACACTTTTATCATATGAGTGGTCCCAGGTATATTTTTTTAAATAGATCCTATGATTTTTTTATATTAACAAGGAACATTCTAATCATAAAGGTTCAATCAATTAACCTAAAACTTTGCATGGTTATTGGGACTAATACTTTAGGAATATTTGGAGATTTTTATACCTACAAGTCTGACGAATTTCAAGAATTATTGGCTTTTAATGATATTTTCGATAGACATAATTTCGGTTCAAGGTGTTGCGCGTGTCCGTCCTCGCTCATCAACGCGTTACACTGAGCGTTTTCCTAGTTTATTTAACAGCTTAAATTTTCTTAAGTTAGAATTTGTCTCTATACCCATAGAGAGTTTTATTCCTGAGGCTGCCCAGTAAAACGTTCTTCAATCAACGGTAAAACGTATGCGCATCCGACTGCACAGCAAAGCAAATCAGCTCAATCAGCTGCTTCTCCCATAAGCAACTCTTTGTCGTTTCCATTCTCGCCCCCGGTTCCTACGCCACTGCCATTCCCAATATGTAAAATATTGTTGTACCGTTGTACCTATCTAAATATAACATATGCATACACATTTGGACCATGTATGTTTGTAGAACTAGTAAAAAACTATTGTGAATTAGTATAATTATTGTGTACAACATGTCATTTTTTTCTTTTTACATATTTGCATTTATTGCAAGGAAATGAAAGATAATGTAGGAAAAATGTCTAAAAACATTCTAAAAACAGGGAAATTATTGAAAATCTAGGGAAATTTTAGTGATCTATCAGGAATAGAATAGAATATAGAATAGAATTTTCTTTAATTTAATTTTCTTTAAATTCGTTTCAAGGCAAAACTGTCAAAATACCTCATAAACAGACTTGTATTCCGGAGGCCCGGGTTCGATTCCCGCGTCCGTCCTTCCTGACTGGAGGATTTTCGTGGTTTTCCTTTAGTCGATAGGCAAATGCTGGGAAGGTACCCTACTAATAGACCACGACCGCCTCCCTCCCACCTTCCATCCTTACCTACTCTTCACCATCATCTCCCAATCATCAACATAATCATTCATCCGTCGCCATTAGCCTCGTTGCAGAACAGTGCGACGTTAAGCCCCAGACAAAAGAGGGGCCGTGAAAGATGACAAAGAAGGGGGCTATTCCAATATGGCGGCAACTGAAATACAGGTCTAACGTCGGTCCCTCTGTGAAGGAGACAATGCGCGCGCAGCGCATTCCCCTCCTTTGCCTTCCCCACTCTTCCATTACGAGAATTCTTCTCCCAGTTTGTCTTTGTCCGTGTTGAAGTTCACATCTCTCCGTCAAGTTTTCGTCAATGTCCATTGTCCGTGCTGTTTGAGCTGCACAACGAAGGACAAGATCGATTCGTCTACACATGCAACAACCTGCAAGGGCCTCGTAGAGACACAACGTATAGTTGTATAATAATATACTAGTATCTTGGTAGAGACTCGATTTCACTGCACAGTCTGCGACGTCTTCGAACAGTGTTACGAAAAGGATGGACAGTGACAGTGAACACGTTGTACAGAAGATGGAGAAACTCAGTCTGGACTTGGATGACGGTTCTTCGCCATCTGATCAAGAACAGGCCAATCCTGAGGTTTGTGATTATACTTATCTTATCACTGTAATAAGTTTTTCCTTATAATTTTGTTCCCTTGGCCATTTTCTCATTTGCCTAGTTAGGCTAGGGCTAATTTCACAGAAGAAATTTCGCACCCTTTAGTACTCAAAAATCGCTATTTTCAGCTAGAGCTGTTTCAGAGCTGGTAACAAGCCACAACTAAACACCATAGACCCTAGGAATGGGAATGGTAGAGGTGCTGTTAGGAGGACACTGAAGAGTACTGCAGAACAGATCAATACTGATGCAATAGGCGCACCTACAGTAGTTTCCAAGGATGTAGATACAAATTCCGCTCAGTCTACATATTGCCTTGTTTGTAAAACAGAAGTCAATGAATCCGATAAAGCAGTAGGCTGTGATGGTTATTGTAACAAGTGGGCTCACTCAATCTGCATTAACATCACAGACAAACAGTATGCCGTGCTGAGCTCTATAAGAGAATCGCAGTGGTGGTGTAAACCATGTAGTGTTCTCCATCGTGATAAGAAAACAGAAACTGGCGCCTCAGGTATGTGGATGAGTTCTTTATCAAAGTTTGAAGGAATCCTCCAAAATAACAGTCAGGAACAAGAGCGTACAAAGAGCACCCTCCAAGCCCTAGCCATGGAAGTAAGGGACCTACGTAACGCTCTGGTTCACTTCACCGCTACCACCAGTGATATCAAAGTAACATCACATACTCCTAAAGATACTGCAACACCACATACATCACAAGTAACATCACATACTCCTAAAGATACTGCAACACCCCCTTCCCATAAGAACATAGCATCACCAACCCCGAAAATCATCAATGCAATAAAGCAGTCAGACCCTAAGCGTAAACTGAATTTGGAGGAAATAGCTGGAAATCTTTTCGATTCAGATGAGGATTACGCTCTGGCCCACTGTGTATCGGCGGATTTTAAGATGTCGGAGGGTATTGCTGCGGTAATTAAAACCAAATATGGAGGCACTGATGCCCTGCGGACACAACGGAAGACTGTGGGGGAGGTAGCAGTGCAAGTGGTTGAGAATAGGACGATCCTCCATATGATCACCAAACCACGATACTATCAGAAACCATATCTCTTCGACTTTGTTAACGCAATAAAAAACCTGAGAAAGACGTGCGTGAAGAAATCCATCAGAAAACTGGCCATACCATTAATAGGATGTGGGCTTGACAGAATGGGCTGGCCGCTGGTGAAAAGCACAATCGAAGAGGTTTTTGCAGACGAGGACATAAACATACAAGTCTACAGCATGGAAGCCGGACTGGGTCTGCAGACAAGCAGGAGCACCAACTGGACAGCAGGGAAGAACAGGAAGACAAATACATCGACCAGACCCCTCGCTACACAGTCTTCACAGCCGCAGCCAATGCCCTTGCTGCAGCCAGTCCCAGTCCCTACCCATCAGTCACTCCTGCGTAGGATACTTGAGCAGTCGATGCCGTTACCACAACCCTCGATTCATGCTGCGCAGCTACAATCAGAGATGCAGGTTCCACCAACACGTCCCCCTGGTGAGGACAGGGAGCAGGGACAGGAGCAGCTGCAGAACGTCCCAGTGGGGGAAGTCACCAACATCCCGACAGCCAGATCCTCTCAAGTAGGCAACTCCTTAGCAAGCAACACCGAAGTTGAGCAGCGGCAGCCGACAACATCACCCCTGCCCGAGCCCCTTCAGCATACAACACTGCCTTTACCACTGGAGCAACCACCAGGTTCACCGAAGCCCAAGTCAACGCAGCAGCAGACGACACTGAGAACGTCACCACTCTTCCAACCTCAGCATAGTGGAACAGCGCAGTTGATCAAGCCCGGGAGAAAGAAGCGGTCAACTCAAAAGGGACCCCGCCCTGGTGAAGCCCCTATACAAACAAGGACCTTCATACCATCTAGGAACATCATCCCTCAGCCACAAGCAATTCCTCAGCTGACAAGTGCGGCAAGACAAATGTGGCCCACGCTGGTAAAAAATCACCACCACCAACAAGAGGACCTTCTCACCTCACTAACGCCCCCCTGGGGCCCCAGGATGCCGATTATTCAGCAGGCGCAAACCAGTCCTTCACAAGTACCACAGCTACACTCACAACAGCCAGTAGCATCCTCCAATACCAATCCATTCCTTCCGTATGGTCCCCCGGCCCCACCAGTACCAACTCCAAAGCCTATCCTCAACAGGAAACGTAGTATAATTATCTCGGATGATACGATTTCCAACACACATAACTTTTACCAATGGAAAGAAGACGAAGCCTGGATCCTTCCCGGGATCCGTACCAGTGAAATCACGGCCCACTTGAATGGACTGGATCCCAGGCAGACGTATGACAATGTATTCCTACAGGTAGGAACACATGACCTACTGGCAGGAATAGATGAAGCCAACCTGGCCAATGATTACCGCAATCTTTTAAGGATGGTAGAAGACAAATTCAGAGGTGCCGTAATATGCACCAGTGGGCTTCCCCCTCGGGCTGACCTAGGTAGAGAAGCGTGTAATATTTCCAACTTCATAATCAGGGATGAGTCAGGAAGTAGGGGACATTCATTCCTCGACCCTGGCCTCTCTATGGAGGAAAAAATGTGGTGCCAGGACCGTTCTAAGTTAAACAAAGCAGGCGTTCACCACTGGCTGACTTGCTTCAAACAGCTTACCCACAGACCAAGTTCCCCGGGAAACTGGTGGAGGACGAGGGAATGAAGGACATGGGGAACGTGCTATATGTTTGCCCTCCAGCATCGAAATCTGCATCTCACATACTGCGCATCCTGCTTGTCAACGCAAGAAGTCTTGTCCACAAAATCGACAAGCTTAGAACAATTGTCG
The DNA here is from genome assembly GCA_934045905.1 of Leuctra nigra. Classification (NCBI taxonomy): domain Eukaryota; kingdom Metazoa; phylum Arthropoda; class Insecta; order Plecoptera; family Leuctridae; genus Leuctra; species Leuctra nigra. The sequence continues at coordinate 22,691,565 of OW203767.1, read as the reverse complement.
AGGCATGCAGCCCCAATGTGTTTGTTGTAGTCGAAACATGGCTGTGTGCTGACATAAAAGACAGTGAGGTCAGTGTGCCGGGCTTTGCCGTCCACAGGAGGGACAGAGATCGACATGGGGGAGGTGTACTCATAGGCACATCATCCGACGAGGCTGGAAAGATAATGTGGGCCGACGAGGAAATGGAGATTCTCTGTGTACGAGCCACCCGCCCCACAGGTGAAGTCACCGACATCATCGGGGTGTACAGAAGTGGGGAAGGTGCCACTGAATTCCTTCGACAGCTCGAGACGAAACTAAGTTGTTTTGGAGCGCGACACCGGAGCATCATTGCCGGAGACCTGAATCTCCCAAATGTGAAATGGATCCCGGGAGTTACAACTGGCGCAGGCTCGGGCAAGCAAGAAATGGTGTCCAGGATCATGAACTTGGGATACGAACAAGCTGTCTCGGAGGGTACGAGAGCCATCACAGTCGACAGAAGCAACCTTCTAGACGTGGTCCTGGTGAAGCCCCACAACCTTATCTGTAGGAGTGAGGTCCTGGACCTGGAGCTCAGTGACCATAGAGCAGTGGTAGTGGACATCCTAACGGCGAACAAACTCCAGAAGAGTACAGAGGAAGAAGCTACACTGTGGTGCTACAAGAAGGCTGACATAAGGGGTCTGAGGGAAGAGCTCTGGACGAGCTTTCAGACATGGGCCCTAGCTGACCACTCAAGCATTGATTCGATGTGGGAGTCTATGCTATGCATAGTGTCCGCAGCGATGAAGAAGCACATCCCGCAGAAGAGAGTGAAGGCGAACCAAGACCCTCCCTACTATAACACCAGTATTAAGAAGCTGAAGAGGAAAGCCAGGGTCCTTTTCAACGTAAGCAGACGAAACAGATCGCAGAGGGCAAAACTGTATTCGACCACAGCTGAGCTCAACAGGGCCAAGTCCAAGGCAAAGGATCTTTACATGAGGAGTATGTTCAGCAAGGAAGATGATGGAGGGGGCTGGGCCAGACTGTACAAGCACATCCGACAGCAGAAGGGAGGAGACCGAGTTATTCCCACGTTAATTGGCACCGATGGAAATGAGATAGCTTCCAGCAAGGACAAGGCAAACGCTCTAAATTCATTTTACGCCAAGGTCTTTAACACGTCATCTTCAGCTCCATCTGCGACCCCAGCGCTGTGCTGTTCCAGAAGAGGATCGTTTCCGATGGCAGTGCATTCCACGGGAATCCTACACGTTATCAGGAAGCTAAAGAACGGTAAAGCGCCTGGAGGCGACGGACTAACGAACACACTGCTGAAAATCTGCGACCTGGACATTGCCATCTACCTGGAATACTTATTCAAGCGCATACTGAGAGACGGAAGGGTACCCCTTCTCTGGAAAGAGGCCATCGTAATTCCGGTCTTCAAGGGTGGCGAGAAATGTCGGCTCACCAACTATCGACCGATAAGCCTCACCTCAGCAGTCTGCAAAGTTTTTGAGAAACTCCTGGTGAGGTATATCTGGCAAGTGTTGAACGCTGAAGAGGTAATTACCAACATACAGCACGGTTTCAGGGCTGGGCACTCTTGCGAGACCCAACTGACAGGATTAGTCCAAGATCTATCCAACTCCCTTGAAGCTGATGAAGAGGTTGATGCCATTTTTCTTGATATGCGAAAGGCATTCGATAAGGTCGACCATGGAATACTCGTTGCCAAGCTTGCTGCGCTCATTGAGGACGAAGCGGTGGTGAGAACGGTGCAGGATTTCCTCACGGGACGAACCCAAAGGGTCAAGATAGCTGACCAACTCTCAGAAAGTGCGAGCGTCACCTCGGGGGTTCCACAAGGCAGCGTAGTCGGGCCGCAACTCTTCCTGATATATATCAACGACCTGACAAAGAACATAAAATCAAAAGGTCGGCTCTTTGCAGATGACTGCGTGGTCTACGCAAACATCAAAGGGGATGACAGTGTAAAGCAGCTGCAGGACGACTTGCATGTCATTCAACACTGGATGACAGCGAATAAAATGTGCCTAAACCTAGAAAAATGTGAAGTTGTTACCTTCTCCAGAAAGCGAGAAGTTAGAATAGTTCATTACGAGATAAGCAACCATACCCTTACATGCAGCGAGGGTTATAAATATCTGGGAGTATGGCTAGATAGAAAATTGGAGTGGAAAGAGCAAGTCGGTAGAGTCTCTGCGAAAGGAATCAAATGCACAAATTTCGTCATGAGGAACCTGCACGGAACATCATCTGAAACAAAGAACCAAGCCTACAAAACACTCATCAGGCCCTTGCTGGAATATGGAGGAGCGGTCTGGGATCCCCATAAGGAGGGTGAGAAGAGGGCGCTAGAAAAAACACAGAGAATAGCAGCCAGGAGAGTGACCGGTAGGACAAGGAAATGGAGGACAGAAAGGAACTTGAAAGGTGAGATCTGCAAGGTGTGGGAGAGCCCCAGCGATATGATGGAGGAGCTTGGATGGGACTCGCTGGAGCTCAGAAGAACTGAATCTCGCCTGTGTAACCTGTACCGAGCAAGAGAGGGAGTACAGGGATGGCAGGAAATCAACAGCCAGGTCATCCCGCGACGGTACGAGGGCAGAGCTGGTACAGGTGGCCTCCTACACGAGCCGGGAACGAAGAAAGACTGCGGTAAATATTCCTTCATTCCCCGCACCGCTCGGGACTGGAACAAACTGGACTGCGGCCTGATTCCGAAAGGGCTGACCACCAAGGAATTCCGAGCCACCATACACAGAATGCTGGTCGGCCCTCCTGAAGAGACTGATGAATGAATGTAGAAAATCTGTGTATTAATCTGTGTATGAATGATGGTAAAATTATTGTAAATAGTTAAATTTAAATTTATTGCGTACATAAGAAATGTTACTTGATGATATTGCTGATGATTGCTGAATTGATTTATTAATGCGATATTAATTTATATTATTATAATTTTTATTGACCTGACTATTGACTTGCTGAAATGACTTGTAGGTATTAAGGTATTATTATTATAACTATTATATTATTATTATAACTTATTAAGATGTATGTTCCTGTTCTTTGACTCTTGATTATGGAAAGTATTCATGAACTGAATTCTAGACTGTTGTATAGAGTGGCATATCCACATAGGTTTATTGTTGCTCTGTCAAATGTTTTACTGAATTATTAATACTTTTATTATTACTGTCATATTCTATTCTTGGATATGGAATTGTTAGTCATTAAGAAATTATCATTACCAAGAATTATTATTATGTCGACTGTAATATAATTAACAAAGTGCCATTATGTAGTGCACATTAGCATGTAGTAGGATTCCTTACCACCGTGCATAAACAACTGTAAGATGCCTAATAAAAAATATCAAAATAAAAATATCAAAAATATCAAAATATTGGACCTTCTTTAAAAAAATCAATGAAAGATAAAAATTACCTATAGCTAGCAAAAATTGATATAAAATATAAATAGTTGTAGGCTATAAAGAAAAGTATTTACTATAACATTTCACTTTGGGGTAGCTATTTTCTGACTTACGACCCTTCTCTTCCAACATAAATGCAGAAAGTATTATATTGTAGTGGACTTGGGAACCAATGATTTCATATAAGTAAATGAATAACATTCATAGTTTCTTGTATTGTGTGATTTTATTTCATACATTTAATAGGTTATAAATATACTAATTACATTTTATTTTATTTTATTTTATATAATTACTTTCATTTATATACGGGGATTTTATAGAATTTTCTTTCCTCTAAAGCTACGTCATACTTCAGCATTTTGCCTATGATAATTAAAAGTACTATTTTGGTTACCTGATTTTGATTCTTTTGATGTACACGATTAGGTAGCTCTTGATACTAATATCAAAATAATTTAATAGAATACATACTAATTTGTCCTGTAGAAGACGTAAGAACATAACAGCATTTCAGGAATAAGATGCACACAACGCTTATGGCAGCATTCCTGCACTTTCTTGTTCACCCCCGCAACCCGCTGGCAATGCGCAAGAACCACTGCGCACTCACACTGCCCCGCCCCTTCACTCTCATTTCTCGCCAGCTTCAGCAGGAGACGGACGTTCGAGTCGCTCCCGAGATCCCCCCCCCCCCCCCCCCCCCCACATTACCACGCGACAGATTGCAAGGCTACAAGACAAAAATAGATGTGATAGCTCATAGCAGTGATGATTCCAGGCATACCCAAGGGGGAGCAAAGCCACCCCTTGGATCTGTCAGTGCCCCCCCCCCCCCTTCTTGGAGAATTTTAAAATTAAGTTCAATGATAAAATATTCCGTGAAACAGTGTTTTAATGCTTACATTTTTGTCCCTTCTATCAAAATTTTATAGAAAAACTCCGAAATATCGGTGTTTTGCGGTCATGTTTCGTTTTTCAACAAATTAAATAATATCGCTGCGAAGAACTTCAGAAATGCTTAAAATCCTGTAAATCCAATCCAGAAATTCAAAATTTTCCCTGGGCTTTGCGCACCGGACCCGCATAAGGTCAGTCCCCTCATTGTTTTCACGTGTATTTTGTGAATGTGGAAATGTTTGTATGTTTTTATAATTTCAGAGAGTTATGCTTATAAGTAGGTATTACCTGTTTGCAAAAGTTGTTGTGCCCACCCTAAAATTTGGTTTGCCCTATCTTGTGAAAATGTCTGAAATCATCACTGTGTGATAGACGAGACAAACCAAGTGATAAGACCAAAATAGCGTTTGGGCTCCGACGGATATACACTACAATCGATCTAGTTTTCCAATATAATACAATACAATTATTCAATACAGATTGCCTGAGAAATTAACAAACACTCAAAATTAATAACGATGAAAACAATTTCATTATTAAAAATACAATACTTTTTTTGTAGACGATTGAATAATAACAAAAATCTTGCTTCTTTTCATTTCATGCTTTCATTTTCATGTTTATTTTCTATTTGTTCTATAGATTATCCATTGATTATTGCTCTTATATAATTTGTAGTGTATCACTGAGCGTATCGTATTACAATTACGCGTATTATGCCTCGTATTGTTTTGGAAAGAAAAGAAAATATTTAAGCTATCTAAACATGAATATTATCGTATTCCAATATTATCAATTCGTAGCCGCTTTCACAATGTTATCTGTTAGATTATTTAATCTGAGGCCAGTTTCATTATCACCCAAAGACAAATTGAAACGAACTCGCTTGCAGTAAATATAACATAAAAAACACTCCGCGTAAAAATACCAGCCAAGTCTCTTCAACTATAAAAAAATAGAAACAATCTAAAAATTCAGCACTGAAAAGTAGTGATATCAAAAAATGGGCCAAGTCAAAACATAATTTTAAAAACCAAAATATACTTGGCGCATCGTGCATTTAGATAGTTCAGAAGTATAGGCCAGATGTGTATATAATATACTTACAATCTACCTACCCTATAATGCCCTAAAAAACGATGCGCCAAGTATATTTTGGTTTTTATAATTAAGGTGTTGACTTGGCCCATTTTTTGATATCACTACTTTTCAGTGCTGAATTTTTAGATTTTTTCTATTTTTTTATAGTTGAAGAGACTTAGCTGGTATTTTTACACGGAGTGTTTTTTATGGGGATATCACTTATTTTTTTAGTTTATTTACACAACTTGTAAGACATATCGGAGCAACAATGAGAATGACTAATTCCTTAAAAAAATACGCCATTTACGAATTGGTTACTAAGAAAAGTTTTGTTTGGTTCTTAATATAAGCTATTCCATGAAGAATTGTGAAAGCATCGTTTCCGCCATCGGTCCAGCCGTTTTCAAGATATGGCATTATTTCCGGTTTTAGAAATGGCGGCTGAAATTACTGCCACCTAGAATTTATTTCTATAAATGTTATGTATCATTATAAGCCTTATAAATAGATATCGGTTTTTATATATAGGGGAAGTGAATTTAGGCAGATTTCGTATAACTATGACGTCATTTCCGGCTTCAGTAATTAGAAAACTTTAAACTCCCTATTGATATTTCATAAAGAAGACCATCTGAATCATTTGGCGCTGATTTCATTCCGATCGGTTTAGCCATTTTCGAGATATGACGTCACTTCCGGTTTCAAAATGGCGGCTTCCGGTTGGTTTTATAAAAAGGCACCTCAGACGCCAAAAGTGCACATGTGGTAAAAATTTCAGATCGATCGGTTTAGCCGTTTAGGCTGCGGCAGTGATAGCGGTGTTTCCTGATATCATCAGATAGTTTTTAAAAGGGGTGTAATTTCACTGTTTTCACGGCCCTCTAGCCCACAAATGGCATTATCTATTGTTCCCAAATTTGGTATATGTTGTCAGGTGGGCCATAGCTCGAAATTAAGATATTTCGCAACAATGTGAGATTTCCCAATTTTGTGATCCAGTAGGCCGAAAATGCCATGTTGTTGCTTACAGTAAAAGTGTGTCTGCTCCTCAGTTTATTAGGCATTTACGGTATGTTGAGTTTGTGTGAGTGTACAGTACGACTTGGCTGGGTGGAGCGACCGCTCCACTAGATTTAGAACATGCCAAATGTCATCCTGATCGCAGAGAAACCCTCTGAGCTGCCGTGTTTTGTTGTTGTTAGTGGCGCCGTTTTACAATGAAGAAAATCTCACTTTCAGTGCAAGAGGGAAATAACTAAGTCTTTTTTCTGAGTTACAACCATACTCTCAGTTACAACCTTATTCTACTAAATTAGAGCAAAAAATTACGAACTTTTTGACGTATCTAACTTTTTGAGTTACAACCATAGTATTCTTTGGGTACGATTTCTCATCCGATCTTCCACAGTGTCCCGGCCTACAGGAAGCACGCAAGCTGTCCGTCCCGCGATGCATCGACTCCCTGGTCCACGCTTGCCAGTGTCACGACGCCAACTGCCTACCACCCTCATGTCGGAAGATGAAGCAAGTGATCCAGCACTCCAAGATCTGCACGCACAAGACCAACGGAGGCTGTAACATCTGCAAACAGCTTATTGCTCTCTGTTGCTACCATGCCAAACACTGTCTGGTATGTAATGGCAACAATTTTGCTAGTTGATAACTGTTAGAAATGTTGGGAAACGTATATAGTACCGTATTTACTCGCATATAAGCCGCGGGTATTTTCAATTATTTACTACCTTGAAATCCTACTGCGGCTTATAATCGCGCGCGGCTTATTTTCGCATACAAAGGACATAATTCTAATTTTAATGGGCGCGATCAGTGTGAGATGAAGTATTCCCTCCGGCTCCATGGACCCCAAAAATTCCCTTTTTCAAACAAAAATTCCCCGCAGAGTTACTTTGCCTCGAAAAATAGTTGACAACATAATCAATGTGTCGGGGGGGGGGGGGGGGGGGGGCATAGTCCAAGGGAAAATTTTGATTTCTATGGCATTTAGATATGAATTTAGTTTGAAATAATATCACCATTATTTGAAATTATTACCTAATTGAAATTTAGCAAAAACAAACTTTTTAATATTCATGAAATAATTTCAAATTTCATGAATGGATTTGGTGATTTTTTCTATATTTCGGACATGTCCTATGTCCGAGCTGTCCTTGCACGGGGAGCCAATAGCCTGGGAGCCCAATAGCCTCTATAGCATAGTAGTAGCGTCACTTAGCTAATTTAACATTGGCGCGCTAGTTTCAAATGTCGACGGTGGCGCCCCTAGTAACCACAGTAGTAAACAGCTCTTCAACGTTGACATTTGCATGTAAACACAGCCAAGATTGACGTCTTTTTGCATAATTTCACCATTTACTATTAAATAGTGCTGCTTGTGACATGTGACACTTAGTACACAATATAAAATGGTATAGTTAGCTTCACGTAAATCAGTTTTTGTTGCAAAATACTGTGAAAGTCGAAAGATAGAAGACATCACGGCGCGGCGCAGAGACTGGATGAAGGTTAGTTCACTTATTTTCTCTCCCATAAATTAACTGAGTAAGATGCATACTTTTCGTTTAAGTTAATTAATTATACCTATAATTTATCTTTAAACATAGATTTGGAGAAACAGTCCGGATTCTGATTTGGCCCGACGACTGACAGTTCGTGACGAAAGAAGAATGATACGACAGTCTTGGCAGAGGCGGCCTAGGCTCAGCCTACAAAGTTGAAACTAAGACCAACAAAGAAGACCAACTAACTGTCAAACAGTTTGAATGCAGTTCAGTCAAACCTACGATCACCACACGTCAAACTGGAAGACTTTACACTTCTTCATACCTAGGTATATTGAACAATAAGTTTGACTTTCGCCAATACAAGCTGACAAATTGCAAGAAGAAGATTTCGATGTGAAGTGTTGTTGTTTAGTGTGTTGGATGTCTGTGGTAGGAAAAGTGTCTTCTCTTTGTTTGGCTTGTATCTGTATATTCTACGATCTGTAAGGTAGGCTAACTGAATAAACATTTATCTAAATCACGGCTTGCACTATTCAATAAAAAAGTGACTTACCTACCTACCTATTTCTAAGTAGCATAGTTTTACCTCAAAACAATTTGATTGTAGTGAAATACTTTTCGATCACAATGTTGACAGTGAGTATCCAGATGTATATTATGTCTATATCTAGGTAACACATAGGTAGTGTAGTATGATATAATATCTAGGCATAATACCTCATAGGTTTGGCACCTCAAATTGAGTTGTAATAGCATCCAAAGGTAACACTAATCTTATTGGGTGTGCATTTGCTCATTAGTCTACCTCAAAGTGTTTTGTGCAAAGAGAGCTGTGTTTTATTTGGAATCTGAAATTAACTGTTCAATCATTTCTACTTGTGTTAATAAAGCCATGGAAGACACATAGGCATTGGGAATAATAAAATAATGTATGTATTTTTTGTAATAGACTGACCAATCTAGGACCAACTGACTAAACCTGCTACAGTAACACTTGCCAATTATAATTGCATTTATAGCGTGTAATATCATTGAATGTAATAAATATTAAATAGTTATATCATGAGTTTTCTTTGAATTACAAAAATGATTTAATATCATAAATATTTATCAAATATATTGCGAATTCACTGAGCCATTTGAATTTCTGGCGGCAATTTTTCATCCCATGAAAATGAGTTGCACAAAGGTGGCTACTTGGGGCGCCACCATCGGCGCTGAAACCAGTTTCATCTCGGAGTGACGCTACTACGTGAAGACGTGAACGGGCTGATCTTTATACTATGTCTATAGTACGTCCAGCGAGCGTGGAGCTATTCCTTTCATAAGATGAGCAGTATTGTTCGTCCCTTGTTCGACAGTTAAGCTCTGACAAGATACAACTCTTTTTATGACCTGCCACCCCTTCCACCTACACTGTTGCCATTTTAAACAACTTTCCTTGAATTTTAAAAGCCAACTGCATTGAAAGATATTTGGCACCACAACAAAACAACCCTTCCCCGATTACCTGCAGTGGTTGAGAGATATTAACAACCGGACACGCGTCAAAACACTCAGGATTACAAGCTGAACCCATTGTTGAATTTTACACAGCATTTGCTGAACTGGCTCCACGCTCGCTAGACGTACTATACCTTGGTGTCTTGTTGGACAGCAAGCTCACCTGGCGAGCCCATATCGAGAGGACGCAACAGCGAGCTACGAGGAAGATGGCCGCTCTTTATCCCTTACTGCAAGACACGGGCAGCTTCGTAGGGCCTAGATGGGTAACATTTTTTTTAGTAACCAAAATGTCCGTGGGATGGCTCCAGCGGTTGGGTAACATTTTTATAGTAACTAAAATGAGTTTTAAAGAGTTAAAATGACCAATTTATGTATTAATATCCTTTGGTAGTCAGTTCAGTTGTAATCTCAAATACATTTAAACATGTAAATTACAGGGTCCAAGATGCATAATATAATCATTGTGAAACGAAATGTCATCATTGACAGCCCAACATACCTATAATTTCCATTTTTCGAATTTTCGTCATCTTGCCGCGTTCTAATCTCTGCCCAGTAAATAGTTTTCACATGAAAACAAGAGACGACATCAAGCTTCATCTTTATACTATGTTAATTTTTTGTTTGTTTTTTTGTTTTTTCGTAAATTTTTGGGTCATTTTTAATAATGTAAACACTCTGTGCTGTAATTATTTGTACCGGAAATCAAAGCAGGAAATTACGTCATTTTGTTACCATCTAGGCCTACGTCGGATTACAAGACACGCGTCTACACTGCCATCATACGACCTACGCTGACATACGCCTCGCCAGTGTGGAGCGGTTGTGCCTCGCTCAGCTCGCGAGCTCTTTTGCAACGCGTGCAGAACAAGGCAGCAAGATTCGCCCTGGGAGTCTCGATGTACGCGAGGACAGCGGACAGCTCGACCTCGAGTACTTGGACGACCACATGCTGCAGCTCAACCAAGACTTCTACGAGCAGTTGGCAGACAACGCCAATCCGCTGATCCATGAGTTGAGCCTCATTGAGGTCAATCCCTTCGACCGCTACGCGCGGCCGACCACAGCGCTGGATCTGTGAGAAACAACCATCAGCTGCTGCCTGCAGATTCAAGACGACCACCATGCCTAACTCCCGACAGCGACTGGATATATAGGCAACAGCCAAGATCCAAACATCGTTGCCAACATTATGGCAACCAGAAGAAAGCTGATGATGATACATCTTTGCAGTCGCCGCCAGAAGATGAAGGAAGTAACTCCTTCGAAACGGCGCGAACGGCCCTTATCAGGGCCACCAGCACATTCATCGAAACAAACCGTCACCACTGCCAATTCAATTAAACTATATTTAAATATCTATATATATATATATTAAAATATATTAAAATATGTTATAATAAAATATTGCAGCTGATACATGCTATAGCAGTTTTAAAAAAATTCTATACGTGGGAAAGCAGCCAAATACTCTTTTAAAAATATCAGCATGACTTTTTCCGTAGGGTCGCAATTTTTAACTGAAATAAAGCTGTGACTTTGAAGCGATATATCTCGAAAATTAGTTCACGTTGATCACTTTTTCTTGCCATATTATGATGCAGAACATAACAATCTATTTATATGCGAAATTTGAACGATTTCTATGCATAAGTGAAATTCGGAGATCCCTCCTTAAACTTGCTTAAACAGAAGATTATTGTTACTATGAATCGAATCAAGATTAATGCATTTTAATTTTATAAATAAAGATATTATACTATTTATTATTATTAAAATAATCATGAAAGTAAGTTGTTTAAATCCAGGTTTGAAAACGTCTTGAAAAGGTTTGAAACCATTTCAAAAAAGGTTTGAAAATCACCTTGATATCTTATCTCTCCAAAGATCTCTGTTGCCAGATAAAGGCTTGTAATTCAAAAAGTAATTAGATTACCATGCTATCTTATGAGAAATGCCATCATATAAAAGATGTAATATCTTAAAAATGAGTACCGTAGGGTGGTTTTTTGACTTTAGATATTATGCATTTGTCTAAGTTTTGTGAATTCCTTGACAAAATTTCAAGGATTTTTTTTTTAACTTTTCGAATAGTGATGGCAAGACTTACAATGTTTTAATTATATATTATTATGTGTACCATATTGCCACCGGGCATTGTATAATGCCTAGCGGTATAATAATGGTAACATAAAATAAAACTAACTTCAATGAACGGTTATGTGTTTGTTTATTGAAAAGAATTGATAAGTTTATTGATATTTATAAGTTTTCAGCAAGAGCTCCGACGGTTTCGTTTCTTCTATCGCTGAAGTAGACTTGTTGACTTGTAGGTCCACTGAATCTAAAACAAGCCAATCAACATCTTCGATGAACAACAAGCAGAATGAGTTTAATTTACTTTAGCAAAACAATTTAATATCTAATTAGATAATATGAATTGAATTTATTGTTCACACTTAAAGCGACTACTCTGCAACATATTCATGTGAACCATGACACTTAAATGACATTCATGTGTAGCACTTATGCTACATGTATGATCAAAAGCCCAGAAGAAACTGATTTGGCTGAAAATATTATGTGAAAATATTATGTAATCAAATTGGAAATGGTTAATTTTTTTAAAGGAATTAGTCATTGTTGATCCGAAATGTGTTACAAGTTGTTTAAATAAACTAAAACAATTAGTGATATCCCCATAAAAAACACTCCGTGTAAAAATACCAGCCAAGTCTCTTCAACTATAAAAAATAGAAGAAATCTTAAAATTCAGCATTGAAAAGTAGTGATATCAAAAATGGGCCAAGTCAAAACTTAATTTTAAAAATCAAAATATACTTGGCGCATCGTTTGTTAGGGCATTAGGGCAGGTAGATTTTATGAACTATATTTCACATCTGGCACTTCTAAACTATCTGTATGCACGATGCGCCAAGTATATTTTGGTTTTGAAATTTAAGTTTTGACTTGACCCATTTTTTGATATCACTACTTTTCAGTGCTGAATTTTAAGATTCCAATAGTTCCTCACCTCATATTCAGGGGGCTGTGTGTTTCTGGAGCTAGTATATTAGAGTCTTTACTCTGAAATATTTTTCACAAATCAAATAAGTGTGCTTATATTTTCGCTTTTAATAAAACAAACTATTATTTTTATACTTATATTAGGTATTAACACCATTCTTCACACAGAAATAATACCTTATTAATTATATTATTTTTACTAAACGGATATAGTCTCTGATTTGACTCGCATAGGACGGAGGCAGGGTGTAAGTAGCCGTGATGCCAAGTGTATAATTTGAGAGTCGTATTTATATGAATATCTTATTTTAAGAGCGTATTTTTTAATATTCTTTTAAACCAAATTTATTATTTGGTAATTTACTAAGTCTGTTAACATGAAATTGCCAAAACTCTCATCTACTTTTAAAATAAAAAGTCATGCAACACTGTAACAATATAAACAAGGCAACGTTGAACTTCTCTGGCAGTCTATCAAGAAATCAAGATGGCGGATCCACTGCAAAGTTGTTCAAATTTGCCACATGTGGACAAATTACGGGGAAAACGAGGTTTCATTAGTAAAAAAGAGTTTGAGAAGAGAAAGAAGGTTTGTTTTAAATTAGAGCCACAAGTTAATGTAAGTTCAGGCGTAGAAATAAGTCCACAGTCGATTGTGCAAGGTCGTAGGATTGTGGACTTGCAGGTTATGGCGCACGACCTTTTCTGCCAAAGTTGTGATGTTACTCTTTCATTGCGGAATGTTGTGAAAGAAAGAAGAATTGGCATCTGCTCAATACTGGACGTGTCATGTTTGAAGTGTGGAACCATTCACAAAGTAAAGACTTCAAAAATAAACAGTGAAACCACCGGCATTAAACCAGGTCCAGATACCTACGATGGGAATTTAAAGCTTGCTCTGGGTAAGTACTTTTTATTATTATTTTCATCTATATTTTCTTCTACACAACAGCAAATTAGAAAATGTTCTAATATCCCTACCTATTTACTTTGCAGGAATGCTTGATGCTGGCTTGGGACACTCCCAGGTTAACACCCTGTTCAGCTCTTTAAATATGCCACCAGTGCCTGCCAGTCTATTAAAAAGGCACGAGAGATTGGTTGGGCCGGCTGTGGAAGCTGTGGCCAGGGAGTCATGTTTGAAAATGATAAATTTGGAGAGGGATTTAACAAACGCTGCTTCAGCTGTTACGGAGACAACACCCTCGGTCATAAGGACATCATCCCTCGAAACACACGACTTGAATCCAACTCCAGCACCGCCCTCGGTCATAAAGACAGCATCCCTTGAAACAACGACAACGCACAACATCAATCCATCGCCAGCAGCGCCCTCGGTCATAAAGACAGCATCCCTCGAAACAACGACAACGCACAACGTCAATCCATCGCCAGCAGCGCCCTCGGTGATAAGGACAGCATCCCTCGAAACAACAACAACGCACAACATCAATCCATCGCCAGCAGCGCCCTCGGTCATAAAGACAGCATCCCTCGAAACAACGACAACGCACAACGTCAATCCATCGCCAGCAGCGCCCTCGGTGATAAGGACAGCATCCCTCGAAACAACAACAACGCACAACGTCAATCCATCGCCAGCAGCGCCCTCCGTCATAAAGACAGCATCCCTCGAAACAACGACAACGCACAACGTCAATCCATCGCCAGCAGCGCCCTCGGTGATAAGGACAGCATCCCTCGAAACAACAACAACGCACAACGTCAATCCATCGCCAGCAGCGCCCTCCGTCAAAAAGACAGCATCCCTCGAAACAACGACAACGCACAACGTCAATCCATCGCCAGCAGCGCCCTCGGTGATAAGGACAGCATCCCTCGAAACAACAACAACGCACAACGTCAATCCATCGCCAGCAGCGCCCTCCGTCAAAAAGACAGCATCCCTCGAAACTCCGCCGACACCAGTAACCAGCAGAATTATTGGGTCGTTCGACATGGGCTGGCAAAGCAGAGGCAATGGGAAGAGTTATAATAGCTTGTCAGGTAAATTGGAATATAGGTTGTATTATTTATGTTAAGAAAAGAAATATTAAGTTGAAAAATAGTTATCAAGGATTCTACAATTACAAATCTAGTGAATTACCTAAAGCTCAACCAGAAGAGGTTGACAGCTGAGAAAGAGTTTCCTACCTATATAAATTTTCATTTATAAACATGATGCATAAGGCACTAATAATACAAGTAATAATTCAATAGGTACTTTGAACTTTCACAAACTTTATTTTAGGTATTAAAAATCTACCTACATTTTCCCACCACTATTCAGTGATCTTCATTAAAAGTATTGAAACAATCGAAATTGACATACCTAATAAGAAAACTACAAAATGCAAAATAGCCAAAGTTAGTAGTGTCTACTGAATTATTTTATAATCGTATCCAAACTAAAAAATCGGAAGACAAAGATTATTCATTATTCAACAATGTATTACCTATCAATTACGATGAGAGCGGTTGCAGATGGCAGATATTTCAATACAACATTGGCAATAGTAAAAGTAATGGTGTTTCAAAGTGTGTCTATTGGTGATTTTTGTTCTGTTTTCCTTGTTTTAGGACATGGCGCGTTGATGGGACATTACTCTAAAAAGGTATTAAGCTACGGCACACGAGTGAAATGGTGTCGACAGTGCCAATTTGAACGAGCCGACCAACCTATCGTGGAACATGATTGCAGATGCAACTTTTCTAGAAGTGCAAAAGCCATGGAGGCAGACCTGGCAGTAGAACTGGCTACAGACAACTCTCTTTTTGAAGCGAGTGGTGTCGAGCTAGGAGTGATCATCGGCGATGAAGACTCGTCAACGATGGCAGGGATTAGGGCTCGGCGGTCGGATATAGTTAAATGGTCGGACTTGAATCATGTAAAAAAGGGGTTCAATAATTCACTATACAAATTAAAGACGAAGCACTCTGTTCTTTCCACTAAGGTCATAAAGTATTTGAAACGTTGTTTTTCATTTGCTGTTGGTCAAAATAAGGGAAATCCTGATGGTTTAGAGAAGGCGCTTCTAAACATTAGTAATCATGTTTTTGGTAACCACTCCGATTGTGAGAGCTGGTGTCGACATAAATCTGACCCTCTCACAAAATACAACAGTTTACCTCGAGGCGAGTGTCTTACTAAGGTAGAGCTGTTCAATGATTTACAGGAGTTATTACAACGGTTTGCCAGAAATGCAAGCAAGATAGCTCCTTGTGGTTCTACCCAAGTGAACGAATCGTTCAATTCTGTTGTGGCATCAAAGGCCCCAAAATCTAAGTGCTTCAGTGGTTCGCAGTCGCTGGACTATCGTGTGGCGTGTGCCGTTTCACAAACAAATGAGGGAACGAGTTATGTACTACCGGTTTGTAAGAAACTGACGCTGTCTCCAGGTGTTCACACTGTTGCTCATCGTAAGAAAATGGATGCTCTTCGGCTAAAAAAGAAGATGGTTAGAAAACAGATCACATTTAAGAAAAGACGTGTCCATCTTCGAATGAAGAGAAACAACGAGACTTCTGCCCAAGAAGCGAAGGAAGGGACAATGTACCACTCCGGTATGGGACTATTGAGAGAGAATAACTCGACCGTCCAGGTGTTGCCTGTTCAACTATTGTCCAGATCCGAAGGCGAATCGCAGTATGTTTTCTTTGATTTGGAGACCTCGGGATTATCGACAAATTCTGAAGTTGTCCAAATTGCAGCAGTTTCCAACGATGAAACATACGAGGCATATGTTTTACCAACATCTATTCCATCGAAGGTTACTGAAGTTACAGGACTCTCTAAAAGCAATAATAGTTTATTCTTGCATGGCAACCGACTTGAAACAGTGTCCAAACACGACGCATGGGCTGGATTTATCAATTTCTTGATCGAAATTAATAAAAGGGTGGTCTTGGTTGGGCACAATATAGGTTTTGATCTGAGGTTCCTTATAAAAGAAACGACAGAGGTAGGACTATTAGAGCATTGCCAAGTTTTGATATCTGACATTGTAGACAGCCTGAAAGTGTGTAAAGCAGCATTTCCTGATCGTCACTCGTACAAACAGGAGGACATCGCTGCTGATTTATCAGTTGCGATAGGTACGGCACATAATGCACTTAGTGATGTTTTGACTCTCCAAGCAATATGTGCAATACCATCAGACAATATTATTAAAAAGCAGGCTATTCCTTTCAAAGACTATTGCATGAGAAAGTCAAATGCCATCCAGAGCAAGAACAATAAAGCATCGCTTCTTCCATTCAAGAACTTGGGTATTTCTGCACAGATGATAGGTAGAATGGCCAACGCAGGAATGACATACAGCATAATTGAAAATTCTTTCCTTGCCTCAAATGCTGTTGGGATTAGGACACTTCTACAGGAGAAAGTGACAAAAAATGAAAAAATTATCATAACTATTGTAAATCACTTTTTGTCACCTGAATCAAGTGCCTAAGTCAATTTTGCTCAATATGTTACCACATTTTTATATTAGTTTTATAAGATATTTTTTGTGTGCCAGTATTTTATGTGTTCATAATTTGCCATAATTAATTTTACAAGAAATATTTTGTCAGAACTTGTTAGCATAAAATTATAGTCACTGAAATAGTATCTACTCATTTTTTATTTTGTGCCCAGAGTTGCATAGATTTCCTTAGGTACCTATCCCAAAATTTTAATAAAATCCTAAAATAAATCCTCCAATTTATTTGAATTGAATAATAGAATTATTGATTTTCACAGAGAAGGAATGAATTGCTCAATAATAGTTTTAAAAGTATCATGACCATTTACTTCTTGAAAAATAAAATAAATATTTTTAACCAATAGATACAACCATTAACATGGCGAAATAATCCAATTGAACTGCAAAAGATATTTAAATTTTATAAAGGAACTCATGAATTTACCACTAAATATAGATTTAAATCAAGCGCCACATTTCCAAACAGCCAATCAGAGCCCGCTTGGAATAATAGCCATTTCTCAACCCATTGCAGTGTTGCCAAGTCAACTTTCAAACTGCGATTTAAAACCTTTATAACTCTTTCAAATGCCCACGATCATACGTTTCTCAATTTTTTATAATATTCTACACAACCTAATGTATCTTTTGTTAGTTTTTAAAAAAAATCTATAGGCAGGAAGGGTGCTAAAAAATATGTTTCGTTGTCACATGCTAATGATTTTCAAGGCCGCCATGCTAAAAGATAGGGGGTATAAGAAACTTTAAAGTGCAATATCTCCGAAGTTAGTCCACGTTGCCCATTTTTTTTTTCGCCTATGTGATAGAGAATTAAATTTTACACAACCATGCAAAATATGAAGAAATTCTATACATGACAATAATTCGGAGATCCCTCCTTAAAGCGACTACTCTGCAACATATTCATGTGAACCATGACACTTAAATGACATTCATGTGTAGCACTTATGCTACATGTATGATCAAAAGCCCAGAAGAAACTGATTTGGCTGAAAATATTATGTGATAGTCTCATTCATTTGACACTTGAGATTGTCAATACCTCTTGCCTAACCCAGGGTACATATAGATGTTTATTTAAAACTGCAATATTGACAGTTAAAATTCAAATCTTCGTAGGAATATCAGGTTCTTTACTATTTCATTTCAAATATGCAGCTAATTTCTAAATTATTTCAAACGTCAGGGGTTCTTGAAAACATCAATTTCAGAATGCTTAAAAACACGTACCTTCCGACTCTCGGGAATTCTTGCCCTGGAACTCCAGGAACTCGGGCGTGGAGAAGAACTCAGGAACTCGGGCGTGGAGAAGAACTCGGGATCTCCAGCGTGAATATTCTCGCAGAATAAGACACAGACACACGCATTATTACCCATTCGTCACTACAAGCAATGTTGTTTGAAAATAAATATACAGAACAAATTAATAAAGTAAACAAACATTATCAATGAATATAAAAGAATAAAATAAACAAACAAAGTAAATGAATAAATATTAGGCCAAGATATACTGTAATGTCACGCAAACACAGAACTTTTACACTGACTTTTATGCACAACCCGATCAGGCATTCGTTCTGATCAGGTGCACATAAAAGCTAGCATTTTTTTTTTTTTAATATTAGTTAAGAGGAGATAATTTTTATTGAATAATTTTTTTTTGTATATCAGCTAATAATTATTGTAGTGTCTCACAAAAACATAACTTTTACACTAATTTTTATGCACAACCCGATCAGGCATTCGTTCTGATCAGGTGCACATAAAATCTAGCAATTTTTTTTTATATATATTAATTAAGAGGAGATAATTTTTATTGAATACATTTTTTTTTTTTGTATATCAGCTAAGAGGAGATAATTTTTATTTAATAATTTTTTTTTGGATAAGTATTAGTAGAGGAGATAATTTTTATTGAATACATTTTTTTTGTTTTTTTGTATATCAGCTAAGAGGAGATAATTTGTATTTAATAATTTGTACTTAATAAATATATATTTTTTTTTGTTTTTTTTGGATAAGTATTAGTAGAGGAGATAATTTTTATTTAATAATTTTTTTTTGTATCAGCAAAGAGGTTAATATAATAATATTGTAGTGTCTCGCAAAAACATAAATTTTACACTAATTTTTATGCACAACCCGATCAGGCATTCGTTCTGATCAGGTGCACATAAAATCTAGCAATTTTTTTTTATATATATTAATTAAGAGGAGATAATTTTTATTGAATACATTTTTTTTTTTTTTGTATATCAGCTAAGAGGAGATAATTTTTATTTAATAATTTTTTTTTGGATAAGTATTAGTAGAGGAGATAATTTTTATTGAATACATTTTTTTTGTTTTTTTGTATATCAGCTAAGAGGAGATAATTTGTATTTAATAATTTGTACTTAATAAATATATATTTTTTTATTTTTTTTTGGATAAGTATTAGTAGAGGAGATAATTTTTATTTAATAAATTTTTTTGTTTTTTTGTATATCACCTAAGAGGAGATAATTTTTATTAAATAATTTGTATATATTTTTTTTTTTTTTTTTTTTTTTTTTATATCAGCTAAGAGGTCAATATAATTATTGTAGTGTCTCACAAAGACATAACTTTTACACTAATTTTTATGCACAACCCGATCAGGCATTCGTTCTGATCAGGTGCACATAAAAGCAAGCAAGCAATTTTTTTTTTTTTTTTATATAAGTTAAGAGGAGATAATTTTTATTGAATAAATTTTTTTTGTTTTTTTGTGTATCAGCTAAGAGGAGATACTTTTTATTTAATAATTTGTATTTAATAAATATATATATTTTTTTAGTTTTTTTTTGGATAAGTATTAGTAGAGAAGATAATTTTTATTTAATACATTTTTTTGTTTTTTTGTATATCACCTAAGAGGAGATAATTTTTATTAAATAATTTGTATATTATATTTTTTTTTTTTTTTTTTTGATAAGAGGAGATAATTTTTATTTAATAATTTTTTTTTTTTTTTGTTTATCAGCACCGGGGGTGGGGGCGTCGGCATGTCAAGGTGATGGCGAAGGCAGGGATGTTTCACAAAGTCAGTTGTTTAATGCAAGACCCAATGAAGAGAAATAGCTATAGGAGCCGAGAGCTGAATTTACGGCGCGGTACAAACAGGCGTTTGCGCAGGATGAACTCTGTTTTTCCTGAAACGACACTTGCAGTGCTCCCTAAACCAATCTCGAATCCTCTTGCAACAAGATTTCCCGGTGGAGGGATTCAGAACTTCAACTTCCTCATGCAGTGCATGTTCAATGTTAGGTTGCAGAGCTACAGGTGGTATAGATTCAATAGGTGGTTCATTAGCTTGAAGAGGAGGCGGTGACACATGTGGATCAAGTGACACACTGGGATCAAGACACTGAATTGACACCGGTGGGGCAAGTGGCTCAAGAGACACAAGTGCCACCGGTGGGGCACATGGAACTTGTGTCAAAGGTGACACAAGTTGGACACTTGGAACAGGTGGTAAGAGCTTTTGCGCTCGCAAAGGTGGTGCCTCTGTGTCTGGGTTTTGTACCCACTCATGTCCCAATAATTCCGAAGAAGACCATTTTCGATAGTATCTTAGTATGCAAAAGAAATAGAAATCAAGCATCTCCGAGGTTGCGCCATGAAAGAAAAGACCAGTGCTGCGATCTACCATCATATTCTTAGCAATAAAACCTGTAGCGCGCAGATCTTTCGTAAAGGTGTCGACACCGGGAGACTTGTGATAGGAGGATATACCGAAATCGCAAAGAAGCACGGCGCCGTCGTCCCCGACTAAGAGATTCCTACAAGCCACGTCATTATGAGCGATGCCAATGCCATGCATATGAACTAACGCTCGGAGCAAATCTTTTATTATGTGACGAATAATAGGTTCCGTAAACTTTACCTGAGCCTCTCTCATAAGGTCTAATATGGTGCCCCTTGTGTAGAGAGGCATAACTATCCACAAATGCTCTCGACTCCAATAAGCTTGAGTCATTTTAACGATGTTCTCATGGTCCAAAGTGGACCAAATGTCGATTTCATTTAGAAAAGTCCTCAGGGTCATATTAGGTTTCATACGAGCTAGCTTCATTGCTACATCCACTCCGTTTTCGTCTTTCACCTTGACGACATGCCCATACGCCCCCTGACCTATCGGTACCACGTTTAACAAATCACATGGCGGTAAACCTTCGATAAGTATCCCTGCCACTAACAAAGCCCTGAAAAACAAATCCTTAAACCTTTCCTCTTCACGCATCTCTCCCTCCTTGTCTAATTCAGGGGGCAAGGAAAACGGAGGAAGATGGTGCGGCTTTCCTACTGGAATCTCTGAAACGTGGTACGCTAAGGTGACAACTGGATGCGGCGGTGGGTGTCCACCATAACTGCCGGGTGACACTACGTTAATTGTGGTTGAAATACCAGGTGCGGTGCCACACCCCTGCCCCCCGTAGGAGACAGAGGCTCCACCGAAGCCCTGGGGAGTGTGTAGCAAACTTATCGTACTGGGTCCAACACTACCTAAACCCAGACGGCGGGCCTGTTTAATCAGCGCGCTCCCGCTAGCTGCCTCGTTGTAAGCTTCCGTAATATTCATCGCATTCGTATTCGTATCCATAATATTATTCATAATATTTATCGGGGCTCACTTTGGTTTCGACGCAGTCCTCGAGCATTGCCGCCCCCCACTGCTGTTCTGGATCCTCCCGCGTCGTCTTCTCTGCTCTTCGAACTCGCGAACTCTCGACGCATCAACACCCTCCGAGGATGCGCAACCTCCATCTTGGTCTGCTAAAGAAAAGAAAAGTCCGTTAATTCAACAGCTTCTTGGAATATAATGCATTGCGCGGTCGCTCCCCCCAACCAAGTCGTAATGGGTGCACACTCTCACTCAACATACTGTTAAATTGCCTAACTTTAATATAAAAAGGCTGAGGGGTGTTAAAATAACACAAATAAAAGTAAATTTCCGCTACATATTCAGAGCGTGCTCTGACTTAGCTTCTGACGTCACACTCGCAGTATAATACAAGACCACACCGATAGCCTGAGCCAACTTGCTACGCGCTGGGGGCCAATTCTTGAGATTCACGTTTTGAAACCGTTTTACGTTTACATGTTATAAAACTGGAAACAGTTGACAACTATCGGTTAGCTTTCAACTTTTTTACGTTTTAAACAATGAAACCGAGACACGGTTTCAAAACGTTAATCTCAAGAAATG
Source organism: Leuctra nigra (assembly GCA_934045905.1). Classification (NCBI taxonomy): domain Eukaryota; kingdom Metazoa; phylum Arthropoda; class Insecta; order Plecoptera; family Leuctridae; genus Leuctra; species Leuctra nigra. The sequence goes on along the minus strand of OW203767.1, from coordinate 22,669,380 downwards.
GCCCCCTGTGTCAATGTTCTCTCGCACCTTATAGTTGCGGCTGCGACTGCCATTTTGTTGGCACACGTCACAATAAGAGTCAAACTGGATAATTCGAGCATCATGACATTTTCCCTGTGCGTTTTCTTTTGTTTCTATTATTGATCAATGCCCAGGTCAAACCGTTCAAACAATCGATCTGAAATGTTCAACTGCAGTTGAAATCTCAATTTAGTTCTGGAAAGGCAGTTTAGATTTCAACTGCAGTTGGCCAAAGCGATTTCAACTGCAGTTGAAAGTCATAGTGTGAACAAGGTATCAAGCAAGCGACCTACTCTGCAACATATTCATGTGACCCATGACACTTAAATGAAATACATGTATAGCACTTATGCTACATGTATGAATAACAAGGCTTCAAAAGCCCAGAAGAAACACAATGGGCTCAAATTATGTGATGGTCTCACCCATTTGACACTTTTGACACTTGAGATGGTGAATACCTGTTGCCTATGCCAGGGTATAGATGTTTATTTAAAACTGCAACTTTGACGGTAAATATTCAAATCTTCGTAGGAATATCAGGTTCTTTACTATTTCCATAAAGTACAATTTCATTTCAAATACATACAACAAATTTCTTAATTATATCAAACGTCGGGGGTTCTTGAAAACAATTCTATTACAGAATGATTAAAAACCACGCACCTGCCAAAATCTTGGGAATTCTTGCTTCGTGAGGAACTCTGGAACTCCAGGAACTCGGCGTGGTGAAGAACTCAGGAACTCGGGCGCGGTGAAGAACTCAGGAACTCGGGCGCGGTGAAGAACTCGGGACCTCCAGGGTGACGAACTAGGAGAATCAGACAACATACACAAGTATTAATATGTAATTTGTCACTACAAGCAATGGTTTTTGATAATGTGATTGAAATGATGCCCTCAAATTTTTTTTGTCTTGGTCTCCGGGATCGAACCAGGGTCTATGAAAATGAATTCCTCTAGTGTCATTCGAGGAGCTAACTTTCAAATAGCAACTAGTTCAGATAATAACCGAGAACTAATATCTTATGTGTCGCACACATTGTCAACATTAAAACCAGGAAACCGCTCGCGTTGAGCGAGCCTTCGTACTGCTTACGATTTGAGTTGACTGAGGGCCCGAGAACTATCGTAATTTGCAACTAGTGGACGACAAACGACCCTTTTCAGAGCTAACATCACATAAACCAAATGGAGCGTGTATCGAAAAGCCACTAGTTACTGCTTACGATGTGATACTTATGCGTTTGTAAGCCTGTGCTCTAGAGCCCTTGGCAGGGAAGCATTAAGATGGCACTGCGCTAGAATACCAAATGAAATTCCTGGCATAAATTTGCAAATATTTCAAGACTATAGAACAAAATGTCCTCTAAACGACAAATAACTTTTGAAGGCAACTACAAATCAGTCTGAAAATTTTCAAAAATACCTCAAATGTTGGTCCCAATGACCGTGCAAAGTTTTGAGTGAGTAATCATGTAGGTATATGGTTTTACAATTGGTTGCAGAAATGGTATTGCGATTTATTTTTAACAAATGGTAGCAGGTACTTTCAAGACTTTTTTTGTAATATCGATCGATTCAGCCACCTTAAAAGGACTGTTTTGCAATGGCAACCAGTGACATTCCTTACTGGTTGGAAGCAGAGTTTAAAAAGTTAGACCTAATAGATTTTGGTGAGTGCATAACGGTTATTTTGATTCCATGTAGGCATCCTGCTCGTGACGTCATGCTCCAAGGCATGTAGAAATGTTGCAGTGAGCCATCTAGCGTTTAAACGTAACAACGCTGCCAGATAATATTTGACAGTGACACTGGCACGCGGCACGCCCCTTTTCCTTTGAAATTTGTTTCAAATGGCTACTTTCTCGAAAATCCAATATTTCAAAATAACAACATATTTGTTGGTAAATCACACTATTTTCATACTAAAAAGCATACATTTTCATTCAATAATATGGCATTAAAATCAGTGTAAATTTTGGCGGAAACGCTATCCCGGCCAGTGATGTCATATTGATATGAAGGATTTGATATTTCATATTTCATAGAATTGGCAGTAATGGGGATGAAAAATGGAAGATCGGCAGGTGTTGATGAAGTGAGGTGTTGATGAGGTGTTGTTGAAATGATTAAAGCTGCAGGAAAATCAGGATTGGAATGGTTTTATCGGGTGGTTTGTGCGGCATGTCATCAAAAAAGAGTACCTAAAGATTGGTCGCGAGGAGTAATTGTGCCTATTTTAAAGAAAAGAAATAGGAAGCAATGCTCAAATTATCGGGGTAATACTTTAATGAGCCAATGTGCTTTGATATATGAAAGGATTTTGGAGAAACGGTTAAGATGGGATGTAGAAGAGAGTCTAAGAGAAGAGCAATATGGATTTAGGAAGGATGGATCGCAATCGATTTGATTTTCGCAATGAGACATATCATGGAAAGAAGTTGGGAACAAGGAAAGGAATTGTGGGTGGCATTCTTAGATCTGGAAAAAGCATACGACCATTTGCCTCGCTGTAAAGTGTGGGAAGGTTTAGAAAAGAGGAATGTTGAGCAAGGGTTGATAGAAAGAGTAAAGAGTTTGTATGTGGGATGTGAAAGTTGTGTTGAGAGTGGTTGTGGGAAGACTGAATGGTTCTCCATAAACTCAGGAGTAAGGCAGGGAAGTGTGCTGTCGCCACTACTGTTTACGGTAGTAATGGATGACATGATTCGGGAGGTGGTAAATGGGAAAATACCAACACTGGAGTATATGCAGATGATATTGTGGTGTGGAGTGAGAGTAAGCACGAAGTACAGGCAAAAATAGATAAATGGAATGAAGTAAGCACATGTTTTAGAATGAAGATTAGTAGAGACAAGAGCGAGTATTTGGTCATGGCAAAGAAGAGAAAAGCACAAGATCAAGGGTTGCAGTTGAGAGGTGAAGAAATGAAGAAGACGGAAGCTTTCCCGTATTGGGAAGCCTACTGACAGAGGACGCTAGATGTGGAGAAGAAGTGAGGAGGAGGGTAAAGAAAGCATATGGATTCTACCAACAAGTAAGAAAGCTAGTGTGTAGAAAGCTAGTGTGTTTAAATAAGCTAGTGTATTTAAAACAATGTGCCTATGAGATGGTGTCTTTTGCGACATGTCAACTCTTTTAATGAGTCATTACGACATTGAGACTATTTATAAGTGTATTCAAAACACTGTGCCTATTAGATGGTGTCTTTTGCGACATGTCTACTCATTCAATGAGTCATTACGACATTGTGACTTTTTCTAAGTGTATTCAAAACAACTTGCCTATTGGTGTCTTTTGCGACATGTCTACTCATTCAATCTAATCCTAATCAATCATAATTCTAATCCAGTCTCACTCATTGGTGGATAGATGAAAAAAATGAAGTAACACCAAGCCCATATTGAAATGTAAGGGGAAACAATTGAATTTTAGTTAAACCTTCACAAAAAGCATGTAGTATATTCAAAGTTAAAAAATATAAAAGAGTCTATTAAATAGTGAATATCAGATATATAAACAAACAAGTCGTACAAGTGGGGGGCCCCCTTACCCCTGACAAAACGTTTTCAGCCTAGACGTAACCTTGGTCTTATTGTTACGTTTAGACGTACGAATATACACTCCGATATCTTTGATCATTGTCTTGAATGAGTGCACTTTTAATTGTAGTTATTTTCCAATTTTTTCCTAGACGTTTCCGTGGCAAGTATTTACACTTTCAAAATTAAATCAAGATTATTTGCGTTCAAACGATTTATTAATATTGCATTATTGTGATGTGTTATTTCATATTAGCTATCAATTTGTTGACTTCTGAGCACAGAAGATAAGTTTTTTTGTGATTTTTCTTTGTACAAATTCATGGACTTCATGACTATATTCATCTAGAACGAACGGTTCTCTCACTTCTATATCGATAACATTGACCGAAGTGAAGACTTAATTAACAGACCCTGGGTTTTCAGGCGATTCGGCTGTTGTCTGCGATTTGAACGACATCTATAGCGTGAAGAGTTAACTACTTGATCACCAATCGTGATGGTGGTTTGTTCACCTATTTACCACTAGTAGCTTATATATGCGCTAGCGAAGCTGACGACAGCCAATGGAAACGGCTTAGGAAGAATTTGAAAAGGATTTTAATCAGCGCCCCTAAATGTAATAACTAGGTTTCGTCTGCGCATGAGCAACTTCAAGGTCACCCGTGTAAAAGCTTCTGCCCGCGAAACATTCCCGGCAGATGTCTCTGGCGAAAGTATTTTGTTCTATTTTGAAACCACATCGGATTTAGTTATTGGAAATACACTTTCAATCTTGGCTGTCCTGCAACACACCCCTGGACCTCTCAGAATACCTCTGAGTTAAAGCTCTAAAGCTCTAAAGCTCTAGTTTTAATAATCAAGGGTTTTATTTGACTTGTCAAGACTCGTATATTTGTTTTTAAGGCTGTTTTCCCTCTGAACATTTGCAATAACGCCATGAAACACTTGATTACTACAAGAACCTTGGTTGACAAGAGGCCTGCATGAGGTAACTGGACGCGCGTGGGTCTTCAAAGTGTTTATTTAGTTTTGTCTTCACACAAACAGAGTGGTAAATAAATATGTACGTGGCATTGTTTATTAGAACGTGAACTTGAATCCTTCAAGAATCCTGAATCCTTTCTTCTTTACTCCTTCATTTTGTACACATTCTTTTAGTTTGAAGAGAAATCTGTATAAATCACTCTAAGAGCCGCGCGTCATGTTCCTCACTAAGACGTAGCTTGCGAGAGGTCCGTGATAAATGAATTGTTACTCACATTTCCCGGATGTCGGCTGTGAAGTGATGATGTCCAAAGCACTGCATCCTCGATCATCGACAGCCTCCTCCAGTGAAGTGATGACGTCATGATGTCCAAAGCACTCCATCCGCAGTCTCTTTCACGTGAGATGAGCAGAAACTTCTTCCCGTCATGTGGAAACCAAACGTCATTGTATCTAACCGATCGATTAAGTAAATCCAACCAAATCATATGGTAAATACTACCAAATCATTTGATAACATGAATCATTTTGCAACCAAATTTTGATTGATCTAACCAAACTTTTTTGTGGTAACACCTTAGATGAACAATAAGCAGGAAGCGTCTAATTTACATAGCAAAACAATATTAGGTATGCATAAGTGATTGTACTTTTCACACTTCAAGGGACACTCTGCAATAAAATCATGTACCATATTTTAATGGCACTATGTCACTTATACGGCGCTTATGGTACTTATTGCCCATGGCACTTTTATGGTGTGTTTGGCACTTATAGGTATATGTTTAGTTTCACCCATTTGATACTTTGGCACTGAGATTGTGAATGCCTGTTGCCTATGCTATGACAATATGAAATTAATTTTAAACTCCTACATTGAGAGTAAACATTTAAATCTTTGAAGGTGTATCAGCAGTGCGATTGTATAACTTCTTAGCCGAGATAATGGATCGTTATCTATACCAATTGATGAAAGTAATTTAGCCTATCAGAAGGTAAAGCAATTCAAAGTGCGTAAAGTCGACTTCCTGAGATAAATAATGGTATATCCTAGTAGCTTTTGCACAATTCAAATGATTAACAATGATATTAATAGTTTACTTTCATCAATTGGTATAGATAACGATCCATTATCTCGCCCAAGAAAGTTATACAATCGCCCTGCAGGTTCATTGCATCAGGTTCATATATCAGGTTCAGGCTCAGATACAAAACGTTTTAGAATGTGTATAATCCACGAACCTTTTCTTCATGTGATTCATTGAAGAAGACTGCCGAACACTGGGGCACTCGTGGGCGATGAAGAACTCAGGAACTCGAGGGCGATGAAGAACTCAGGAACTCGAGAGTGATGAACTTGAACTGGATGGATCTGTTGGGCCGATGATGAAGTATGGAAAGAGAAGAAGAAACTATGCGAGTACATTGTCATTGAGAGAGGAGAAATACAGAGAAGAGAGGTATTGGCAGCAAGGTTTTTCAGCAATTACGAAAATTGCAGTGGAACGAGCATTTCCACGAGAAAATCAATATGTTGTTATACAAAGTCTTTTTAGTCCGATTTTAACATTATGGAGCTGTTACTTGGACTATGGGATGGAGACATAAAAGTAAAATTCAAGCATCATTTTAGAGATCCGTGTCAAGAGTAACAGAAATTGTAAAAATTCTCAGTGTTACAAGAGAAAAGAAATATATAAATATATACACAAAATCACACAATATAAACATTGTGTTTAAATCACATCAAAATTCACAAAATGCAACAGTGTAATTGAAATCTTTTCCGGACCTTCGCGGCCCGGACCCGCGTATGCTTGTGAGCAACTCAGGACCCTTACCTAATATCGCTATTATTTCAGTAGCACCGTGTTACTGTAGCACGATCGGCTAGTTGCCATGGCGACAATGCTAGCTCTTATGGCTAAAACTTTTAAAACAAAAGTTGTGCTACAGTAACACGGTGCTACTGAAATATGGCGATATTAGGTAAGGGTCCAGGTTCCGTTACTTTACCTTCAAATATTACCTACTTAACAATCAAAAGCACGCTACTGGATTCATGAAAAATAATCATAATTGAACAATTAAAAGAGACCGAAATATGAAGTTATACTGAAGCCACGTAGTATACCTAGTATAATACTAGGTAATATAATAGTATACCTAGCTGATACCTACAGTATAATATTTAAAGTCGATGGATAATCGTTGGAGACAAACAAACAAAGCTTATCAGCATTGTTATCGTCGGAAATAATGTTACAAAATATCGATCACTAAGTAATTTTTGTACCTCAAGTTGTTAGATAATTTCAAAATGGGTCTAATTTATAGCTAAATCGTGAATTACGAATGAGCTATCAAAGCGTGCATTAAAAAGGAAATTGTTTGAGTGCGTGTGCGTGTGCGTGTGCGTGTGCGTGTGCGTGTGCGTGTGCGTGTGCGTGTGCGTGTGCGTGTGCGTGTGCGTGTGCGTGTGCGTGTGCGTGTGCGTGTGCGTGTGCGTGTGCGTGTGCGTGTGCGTGTGCGTGTGCGTGTGCGTGTGCGTGTGCGTGATCGGGCAGCAATGGAAACGACGTGCGTGAGTGTGAGTGAAAAATAAATATGATTTCGTGACGTGACCCGACGCGAGTGTCGTCACCTCTAGTGCCTTCCTGTTTCGTTCAATTCGCGAATTAACTAGTGGCAAGGAACTATAATGAACACTAAATAGCGTCCCGTAAAATGTCGTGTATTGTTCAAACCATAAAAAACACTCCGTGTAAAAATACCAGCCAAGTCCTTTGAACTATAAAAAAACATAAGAAATCTAAAAATTCAGCACTGAAAAATATTGATATCAAGAAATGGGCCAAGTCAAAACTTAATTTTAAATTATAGGTAATATATATATTTATATATTATATTATATATATTTATATATTTCTATACTATTTATATACACGATGCGCCAAGTATATTTTGGTTTTTAAAATTAAGTTTTGACTTGGCCCATTTTTTGATATCAATACTTTTCAGTGCTGAATTTTTGGATGTCTTCCCTTTTTTACAGTTGAAGAGATTGGCTGGTATTTTTACACGGAGTGTTTTTTGTGGGGATATCACTAATTTTTTTAGTTTATTTACACAACTTGTAACACATATCGGAGCAACAATGACTAATTCCTTTTAAAAAAACGCAATCACCGAATTGGTTACTAAGAAAAATTGTGTTTGGTGCTTAAATAAGCGTAAAGTGATATTCAGCAACACGAAATATCTCAAAAATAGCAAATAGAATGAAAGAATATGTTTGTGAGAAAGTTACTAAACTCAAAACGTGGTTTAATTGAAAGGGCGTTCAGAAATGTATTACTAACCATTTAGACAAGGAGAGTATTACATTTCGTAGCCCTATCAAGACACAGCCTTGTACGAAAGTGTTCATGAAAGTTGTTTTTGAATGACATGGCCCCAACCACCGCCATGCCAAGTGACAATCAACCAGATCAATATTGCCCCCTCTTACGCACCTCATGGTACACAGCTGATGGCAGAGCTCTCTATGAGGCCGAGAATGTCATCTGGAAGAGATCATTTGATACGCGAACAAGGAAGCCACTAGAGTGACCCCTCTGACGCACCTCACGGTACACAGCTGATGGCAGAGCACTCAATAAGGCCGAGAATGCCATCTTGAAGAGATCATTTGATACGCGAGCAAGGAAGCCACTAGAGTGACCCCTCTGACGCACCTCACGGTACACAGCTGATGGCAGAGCACTCAATAAGGCCGAGAATGTCATCTTGAAGAGATCATTTGATACGCGAGCAAGGAAGCCACTAGAGTGACCCCTCTGACGCACCTCACGGTACACGCTGATGGCAGAGCACTCAATAAGGCCGAGAATGTCATCTTGAAGAGATCATTTGATACGCGAGCAAGGAAGCCACTAGAGTGATATTTCACTATATGAAAGAGATTTAAATATCAACAATGCAGGTGGTACAAGTAGATTAAGCAAGTCCGAACGCACTATATACCTCCCCAAATGTGTCAAGTGCTTACATTTTATTGCGGTTGGCTAGATTCTAGATTGATTTAGATTGACTGATGTTATAAACGGTTTATTTCTTATTTCCAAAAAACCGCGATATTGAGGAGTTCTGTAACGTGAAGTAAATGTTTGACTTACTAGCACAGTAGAACTTCATTGTTTAAGTATACTTATGCACTAAGATGTCAGTATAATATATACTTTAGTGTCAAACAAAGGTCCTACGGCCAGCAAGTTGTTCAAGGCAACCCTTAACCAGGCATTCGTTCTGACCAAGGGTGCATAATAGCTAGCACAGTAGAACTTCATTGTTGAAGTATATCCCCTAAGATGTCAATATAATATATACTTTAGTGTCAAACAAAGTTTCTATGGCCAGCAAGTTGTTCAAGGCAACCCTTAACCAGGCATTCGTTCTGACCAAGGGTGCATAATAGCTAGCACAGTAGAACTTCATTGTTGAAGTATATCCCCTAAGATGTCAATATAATATATACTTTAGTGTCAAACAAAGTTTCTATGGCCAGCAAGTTGTTCAAGGCAACCCTTAACCAGGCATTCGTTCTGACCAAGGGTGCATAATAGCTAGCACAGTAGAACTTCATTGTTGAAGTATATCCCCTAAGATGTCAATATAATATATACTTTAGTGTCAAACAAAGTTTCTATGGCCAGCAAGTTGTTCAAGGCAACCCTTAACCAGGCATTCGTTCTGACCAAGGGTGCATAATAGCTAGCACAGTAGAACTTCTCTGTTGAAGTATATCCCATAGCAGATCACAAAGTCACAAAGTCACAAAGCACACACGTCCTAATCAGTGTTGAACTCAGACATCGAGGTGGGGGGAGGCATAATGGTTACTTATGCAAAACATAAAGTTATCTTTAGCTGGACTCAGATTTTGGAAACTGGTTATTTTAGATTATTTAAAATCATTTTAGAGCAAAATGAATGATGAATGATGATGAGAATGTAGGTTTCTTGGAAAACTTCCTTGGAGTCAGAATGATGTTAAGGGATGTGCGTTGTGAAAATATCCGACCGAACCTGGGCTCGAACCCGGGACCTCTCACTTGTCGGGCGAGAGCTCTACCAACTGAGCTACCCGGTCGGACGGACGAACATTAGACACAACGCACTGATGAGGGTTAGAGATCTCCGAGGAGAATGGAATGATGGTAGAGGATGCTCACTACGAACTGTCATACCACCGGTGACGATACTGTCACAATGGCTCATTGCACTTGCGTGCGCAACGCTCTTTTACTCGACCGAGCGAGCTGAGCAACTCGTTCAGTCGAGTAAAATAGGGTTGCGCACGCAAATGCAATGAGCCATTGTGACAGTATCGTCACCGGTGGTATGACAGTTCGTAGAAGCATCCTCTACCTTCATTCCATTCTCCTCGGAGATCTCTAACCCTCATCAGTGCGTTGTGTCTAATGTCCGTCCGTCCGACCGGGTAGCTCAGTAGGTAGAGCTCTCGCCCGGCAAGTGAGAGGTCCCGGGTTCGAGCCCAGGTTCGGTCGGATATTTTCACAACGCACATCCCTTCCTATGAATGATAATGTTGGATCTGTCATAATAATAATATGCAATCTAATGGAGCTCTAGAATGACAAGATTGACAGTGCAAAATGTGTCAAAGTAGGGGGAAAGTAGGGGTTAAAATATGTTTTATAGAATATGAAATGCCGTGAGGCTACTCGCATCAGACATAGAAATATCTCAATTGAGAAAAAAAAGTGTCTGTGGAAATAGAATATTTTCCCGCGGGGACGGGGGGGGGGGGGGAGGGGCACTCAGCCCCCTCAGATATGCCTGGTTCAACACTGGTCCTAATACAAAGATATTCTCATAATCAGTCCCCTACTACTATGTAGAAATTAGTAACAGACTCTTCTCAAGTAACCACATCAATGAATATATGAATTCAAATCTTTGATTTTATTTAAAAGAACATTTGTGATATGGCATATTTTGGTTTTAATGATTTGTACTTGTGGGACAATTGTCCATATTACAATGAAGAATCAATAATAAAAGTAACATTTATGAGAAATAAACTTGTGAGCGGGCTGTATATAAATAATATAATTTAATGCGAATACTCTATTGCGAGTTTATGGTTACTTTTTGGAAGGAAAACAGCACTTAAAATTTTTTCGTAACCATGTTTTGAAACGTTGACAAACAGTGGGTGTTTGTGGAGTTGACTCTAGATTTACTTGATTACTGGATGGTGGTCTGTCACTAACATCGAACATGTCTATAAATGAAGTATCAAAACGGCTCATACTTATCGTGTGATGATCGTTGACCCTGGCAGTGAGATCGTCATTCTTAGGAGAGGATACTAATGGGGCTGACAACTGTTCTCCCGAGAAAGATATTGGCATAGATCGATGCTTCATCCACTTGTGTAAGAGCAGATGGGAAACACTAGGTGTTTCACCTTCAGGCAGAGTACACAAGCGAACGAAGTCGAACATATCCAACGTGGCTACACACGCGAGGTCACTCAACGGCGCTTTGTCATACCCCATAAATATCCTCTTAGCAAGCGCACCCATAGCATGAATATCCTGATGAAAAGTCTCGTTCCCCCATTCCCTGTGCATTCTAGCTAGCCCGAAGTCGCACAAAAGAAGTGTGTCATCGTCCTTCACCAGGAGATTCCGCGCCGCGACATCGTTGTGAGCGATGCCCCTAACATGAAGATAAGCTAAGGCGTGGATCAAATCTTTAGTTATGTGGAGAACAATTCGTTCTCCCCACAAATAATCAGCCTTTCTCATCATGCTCAGTAAACATCCGCGTGCGCACAGCGGCATTACAACCCATAGATGTTCGCGACTCCAATAAGCTTGTTCCATGGGGACGATATTACAATGGTCTAACAGGCTCAAGATGGCGACCTCCTTGAGCACGTACTTCATTTCCATATCGTCCGGCATGCGAACAAGCTTGATGGCTACCTCCTCCCCACTAGCATCTTTCCCTCTAACTACATGCCCGTAGCCCCCCTGTCCTATCGGTACTAAACTTCCTAAATCAATGCCGACCGGGTCGCATCTCTTAATTAAACCTTTACCTTCTAGCTTGACGAACAATTCATCTTTCCGGCATCTCTCCTCATCTCGCTCATCGCTCGAGGCGTCAAGTTCAGCAGGAAGCTCGAAGTCTGGAAGCTTGCGGGGTTTCGGGACTTGTGCTTGGTACTTAACGGTAGCCTTATAAACTAATACATTGTGAGTTTGTGTTGCTACATCTACACTGACCCTCTCGTCCCAATATGTCTGCGTCCCGACGTCGCTCGATGGTCTCTTCGGCTTGACAGGTCTCGGAGTCAGTGGTCTAGTTTTTAGTATACGTGCTACTTCTTCTAGCTCCCAGCTAGGCGGCCGACGTCTGTTCCAGTTCGTCTTCACGCGTTCCCAACAAGTGGAAGGACGTTCCACTGAGTTCCCATTGCGGGCATCTCCAAGGACACGGGGTTGAACGTCGGCCCCAGCATCTGGAGTGGAGCGCTGACGTCTTCCCGTGTCCCGAAGCGATGTTGTTCTCGTTTTGATCAATTTGATTTTATTCATTTTGTGTATTTACCTCCATCTCGACTGCTTTCTGCATCCTCCTTCCGCGTCCAGATCTCACGCGTCGTCTTCTCTCCGCCTCCAACTCTTCCGGCAGAGTCTGATGAAGAAGAAGAGTCCGTTAATCCAACACATTCTTGGAATATAATGCATTGGCGTAGTCAAGTCGTTACATGGGACATTCGGCCTATCAATAACTGAAGACATCACTTTGTAGTGTAATGTTTTAATTTCTAGGTATGTCCCATCCGAATATGCCCTATTCCCGAGTTTGTTGAAAATGTTCGCCATGTGAAAACAAAAGATTTCACTTGACTTTGGGAGGGCACTTTTACCGGTTCTGAACAATAGGTAAATTTACCGGTCAGCGTTAAATTTTGTAAAATGATGGCTGATACCAAATCATGACTATACCAAATACTAAAATGCCCCTACTTTATAATTTGACCCATTTACAAACATTACCAGTCAGGACAATAACAATACATTTATAATCAATGTTAATAATGAAAAGGCCGCATTTTGATAAGGGATGATACAGCTCAGGGGGCGGCAACCTGAGGCTCCTTGGAGGCTCTTGATTAACTAATGATTTAAATAAAGATCTGGAATTGAACAATTTGAAAATTTGAAATAAAAACACCCTTGCGGGGCAACAATTAGAAGGTTATTTGATTAAGTTTGTTCATTGAAGCCCCAAAATCATTTTTAAATTGTTGACATTCTAAAAAAAGCTCATTCATATAGTAATTATTGAAAATTTGCTTGATGTATTACAAATTAAAATTGCTATTGTCAATAAAAACAGACGCAATTTGAAAACCCGCCAAAACGCGACTTTTTTTTATCGAATAGGAAAGGAGATTTCCATTTGCACAGGCGGATGAAAAACGAGTGAGTATTATTGGAGCATTTTTGGACAACGAAATGCACGAAATTGCGAGAAATTTACATATGTATATTCAGTACAAGAATGCCAACAAATAAAAATTAAAAAAAGGCATTATGCAAAGCTTTCCCGTGGTTAATTATTGTTATACATTTATTACTCAATTCATTGACATCGATTCATTGGTTCAAATTGAAATTGATTTGGGGAGGAGCAAGAAAACCAAGGCCTCGAATCTTCTATAGATTCAGATTCAGATTCAGATTCAGATTCAGATTCAGATTCTTTATTTGTCAATTGACCATATACATGATACATATACATGACCGATGATACATGATATGATATGACCATATACTATCCTGTGGGGTAACCGAGTGATTTCTAGCAAGATTGGTCCATTAGTGTAATTAGAAATTGATTATTTAGTTTAGCAGGTTTGTTCTATCGCATAGCAACGATTTTTACCAAATGTTTATAAAATATAGTGGAGCGGTCACTCCACCTAGCCAAGTCGTGCTGTACACTCACACTCAATCAACATACCGTAAATGCCTAATAAACTGAGGAGCAGACCAAACACTTTTACTGTACGCAATAACATGGCATTTTCGGCCTACTGGATCTCAAAATTGGGAAATCTCACATTGTTGCAAAATATCTTAATTTGGAGCTATGGCCCACCCTACCAAAATTTAAGTGAGCTAACAATAGGTTATACTATTTGCGAGCTAGAGGGCGTGAAAATCGTGAAATTACATCACTTTCATCTTCTTCAGATGATGATTCAGAAATCAGGAAATGTCGCTATCACCGCCACAGCCTAAACGGCTAAACCGATCAATCTGAAATTTTTACCACATGTGCTCCTTTGGCGTCTGAGGTGCCATTTTATAAAACCAACCGGAAGCCGCCATTTTGAAACAGGAAGTGACGTCATATCTCGAAACCGGCTAAACCGATCGGAACGAAACTAGCGTCAAACGATTTGGACGGTCATTTATATGAAATAACAATAGTCTAAAAAGAAATGTACTATTACCGAAACCGGAAATGACGTCATAAAAATAAAGAATCAGACTTTCATCGCCTCTTAATACTACAATAACAACATATTCAGAAGGCTTATAATTATACAAAACATATATATAAATAAATTCTAGGTGGCAGTGATTTCAGCCGCCATTTTGTTAACCGGAAGTGATGCCATATCTCGACAACGGCTGGACCGATTGGAACAAATCTTATGCTTTTCTTCATGGAATATCACTTTAAGCATATTTTAGTACCAAACTCAACTTTTCTTAGTAATCAAATTGGAAATGGTTAATTTTTTTAAAGGAATTAGTCATTGTTGATCCGAAATGTGTTACAAGTTGTTTAAATAAACTAAAACAATTAGTGATATCCCCATAAAAAACACTCCGTGTAAAAATACCAGCCAAGTCTCTTCAACTATAAAAAATAGAAGAAATCTTAAAATTCAGCATTGAAAAGTAGTGATATCAAAAATGGGCCAAGTCAAAACTTAATTTTAAAAATCAAAATATACTTGGCGCATCGTTTGTTAGGGCATTAGGGCAGGTAGATTTTATGAACTATATTTCACATCTGGCACTTCTAAACTATCTGTATGCACGATGCGCCAAGTATATTTTGGTTTTGAAATTTAAGTTTTGACTTGACCCATTTTTTGATATCACTACTTTTCAGTGCTGAATTTTAAGATTAATTCTATTTTTTATATTTGAAGAGACTTGGCTGGCTGGTATTTTTACTAGGAGTGTTTTTTTTGGTATAGCTACATGGACCATCATCACTATGATCACTGCATGATCAACTATAGACATGTATGTCTATGATCACTGCAATGATACGGTTATATTAAATCCAAGGTATTTAGAAGTCTTACAAAGTTGCAATGAAAATCTGAATAATGGGTAGTTATTGTGGTACGTGTTATATGCTTTTAATTGGCTTATCTGCTTAAGCTTTCTGTAAAATATAATTTCAGTTCGAGGGGTTGTCCGTTTCGGATTTGTCTGAAATTTTCAAGCGAGCGTAGCGAGCGTCTCCACTTGAAACTTATGGCTCGAATCTCTGTTTTTGTGTGTATTTGTGCATTTGGCGTCTCCTGCCAAACGAAGTAATGGATCAGGCCAATTTTTTCACACAACTTAAATTACTATTCTCGTTATGGTCAAAATGATTTTCAGCAAGTTCGCTCCATTGGTTGCATCGGAAACTTGATGTGTAGTTATAGTTAGCTTGGCAATGGGGATGAAGGAAACTCTGTGTATATAACTGCAATAGTTTGACCGATCATCACCAAATTTTGCAAGGTCATGTCTACCAGCATTATAAGTGATTTTTTACAAATCTGTAATGAGCTTCAAGAGTAATAGACATTTTACTGACATTTGTATACTTAATTTAAAACGGCCTATAGCCACACCACCATTTGACCTATCAAATGGTCTTCGATTAATCTGATCAATCAAACTCATATTTTGCATGGTCGTTCAGACCAACATTGTCTCTTATTTTACGAATTTTCAGCCCTACCAGTCAAGAACATAGATGCACTTATTGACAGTTTCAATAACTGTCAGAAATGACATTTCAAAACAGAAATTCCACTGCATTCTGGGTTGCTCTATGTAGCAAAGCAAAGTTTATAGATGGCTTTTCTCAATATCAATGTAAGACAGATTCTTTTCCTAGTGAATCAACTTGCAATACATAATGTAGTCAAAATGTAATGTAGGTATTTCATATACATAGGTATAGGTAAACCTTATCTAAAATAATTTATTTTACGATATGGATTGTGTTTCACAGTTATGAAAACAACGTTTTGACTAGATAGCATAATATTTTACACATTTCCAGCCCAATCGGTCAAGAATTTACATACTTATTTCTGTTTTAAGTGTTTGAATATCTGTCCAAAGAGATTGATGGAAAAATATCAGTACAATAATCTGTTATTTAATTGATCCAGAGTGTTTATGAAAAGTTGCAAGGAAAATTGGTAATAAATAATGTATAGTTAGTTATCTTTGATTGAATGGATCGTGCTTGATTGACGATGTCGTGCGTGTCGGTGCTCGCTCATCAACGCGTTACACCGAGCGTTTTCCTAGTATTAAAAATATTCAACGACCTAAAAAATGTGTAAATGTCGATTTGATAAACGGAGTGAGCTACAGGCCATATTCTCTTTTAGACGGCAGTGGAAAAAATTATTTCAGATCGATCGAACAAAAAAACAAAAAACATGTTAATAAACACCAAATGCAATATGCATATTGCAGTTGGTATTTATTAACATTCACCTAACTGAGGAAATCAGTAAAAACCATATTTCAAAAAACATATTGTCATAAGAGTTCCCGGTTGATGCTCGATCAAATTATAAAGGTTGACTCTCATTTTGACTTGTGCCAACAAAATGGCAGCCACAGGCGAAAAGGACAAGGCGTGAATACGAGTGTATTGTCAAAGCGCGGGGCAAGTTGGCTCAGGCTAACGGTGTGAGGTCACTGGTTCGATCCCCTCGACCATCGTTCCTGACAGATTTAATGTGATCACCTCATTCTTGTCGCAAAATGCTGAGAAGGTTCCTTCTAAATGCCCACTGCCAAGCGCGTAGGAATATTTTTAAATATCGGGAAAGGGGAGGGAAGGGGCGGGAGGAGAATTTGATTTTGAACAATTTAAACTTGATTGTTTTTTTAAAATGAATGGGTTGTTAGAAAATGAAGAGAATGAAAGAAATCTAAAATACAGCACTAACAAGACGTAGTGATATCAAAAAATGTGTATTTTATTACTTGTGTATTTTATCTAAGATCATCCACAATCATCCAACAAGATAACAAATAAAACATGTTTAAACCATGGATTTATAATAGTACTGCCGTCAACGATTTAAAAAATCTAAAAAGTACTTAGCGCATCGTGTATAAAATATGAGATAGGCGATTATGAAATCTAGTGGAGCGGTCGCTCCACGCCAGCCAAGTCGTACGGCGCGCGCACACTCTCATTTAAAAAGGCTGGAGCAACCCACTTTTACTGTAAGCATTAAAGTGGCATTTTCGGCCTACTGGATCTTAAAATTGGGAAATCTCACATTGTTGCGAAATATCTTAATTTCGAGCTATGGCCCACCCCACCACATGTACCAAATTTGGGAACAATGGGTTATTCCGTTTGCGAGCGGGAGGACCGTGAATATCGTGAAATTCGACGGCTTTCTTCAGATAATAATAATTATGATGATTCATCTTCCAATAAATTCCGCGGTCTCCGCCACAGCCTAAACGGCTGGGTTGATTGACCCGAAATTTTCACCACATATACAGCTCGTCTGCCTGATGATACCTTGCCCTTATGAATTTTTTGTGCCGCCATTTTGAAACCGGAAGTGACGTCATATCTCAAAAACGGCTAAGCCGATCGGAACGAAATTTGCGCCAATCGATTCAGACGGTCCTTTATATGAAATAACAACAGAGAAATTAAAGTTTTCTTATTACTGAAACCGGAAATGACGTCATAGTTTAGCGAAATCTGCCTAAATTCACTTCCCCTTTATATAAAAAACAACTACATATTCAGAAGGCTTATAATGAAATATTAGTATTTATATTCATATTAATACAATGTGTAAGAACTTTCAGCCGCCATTTTGAAAACCGGAAGTGATGCAATATCTCGAAAACGGCTGGACCTATTGGAACGATGCTTTCGCAATTCTTCATGGCATATCTTTTTAAGTTTATATTTAGCTCCAAACAAATTTTTTCTTAGTTACTAATTCGGAAATTTTCGTATTTTTTTAAAGGAATTAAGGAATTATCCATTGTTGCCCCAATAAGTTTTACAAGTTGTGTAAATAAACTAAAAAAATAAGTGATATCCCCATAAAAAACACTCCGTGTAAAAATACCAACCAAGTCTCTTCAACTAAAAAAAAAATATGAAATCTAAAAATTCTGCACTGAAACGTAGTGATATCAAAAAATTAGCCAAGTCAAAACTTTATTTGAAAATTAAAATATACTTGGCGCATCGTTTTTTTAGGGCATTGTAGGTATACTATAAGTATATGTATTTATATCTAGCCTATACTTCTAAGCTATTTATATACACGATGCGCCAAGTATTTTTTAATTTTCAAATAAAGTTTCGACTTGGCTAATTTTTTGATATCACTACGTTTCAGTGCAGAATTTTTAGATTTCATATTTTTTTTTAGTTGAAGAGACTAGGCTGGTATTTTTACACGGAGTGTTTTTTATGGTATGGCTTTCCCTTAGTTATGACCTAGGGTAGGATGTTGAAAATAAATACCAACTGCAAGATGAAAAGATTTTGCCAGAAATCAATGTAGCTAATACACAAATAAACAATGCGCCCAGTATTTTTTAGTTTTTTTAATCGTTTTGACTTGACCCATTTTTTGATATTACTACTTTGAGTATGAATTACGCGAATTCTAAACACCATGGCTGGAGCCCTGGGCCCACAACACGATGGTCCACAATAGTAACTGGGCTCTGTCTGTGTTTAATTCCGCTCTCTCTGATGATGGATCAACGTATCGAGCTCGTATCAGCACGAAGCCCGCTTGTAATTTCCGATGCAATAAAGCCTCAATTTAATGAACAAAGAAGTCGCAGTCGGAGTTTTATTGTCGAAAACAACTCGCGTATAAATTGTTGTGAGTGTTGGATTCGCTAACTGAAAGTACGATGAAACAAAGTGACGGGATGTGAAACAATGGAGAAACAATGAAATGCGTTGAAATATCGCGTTGATTAGAGAACCGATGTGTCAGAGCTGAGAACAGTACCTAACTATATGACACGGCTTCGATGTTGAAAGAAATATTGGTGTAAATTGTTTAGTGATTTGACTGAAATAATAATACGTGCTTCGATCTTGAAAAGATTCCAAGACGAGCGATTCAATTTATTATAAACGGATGAAATGAAAAGATGAGGTTTGACCCCTCTGGAAAAGAGACGAACAAAATGTAGACTCATGTTGTTATTTAAGATGTAGGTACTTTGACTTTGTAAATATAAACAAGCATTTTATATTTGAGGGAGTCTGCACACTTCTCAAGAGTCGATCATATCTTTAAAATTTAACCATTTTTTGCTGCAACTAATTTGTTCCTGCAATCATTCTTTCTAAAGAGAATTAATGAGTGGAATAGGTTGCCACTATCCAGGGAGGTCAGTGATGTAAATAGTTTCGCGGCATTGGTAGACTTGTTTACATTTAGTGATACAGTGGTGGATATCTGAGCGGATGGGTTGAAATTTACAATTAGTTATTATTTTTAATTGATTATGTTAAAGTCTTTCCATCATTACTCTAAAAGTTCAAAAAATCCTTGAAATTTTGTCAAGGTATTCACTCAACATAGACAAATCCATATGTGAAGTCAAAAAACCACCATGCGGTACTCTTTTTTGAGATATAACTTCTTTTAAATTATGACATTTCTCATAAGATAACATGGAAATCATGATTACTAACTCACTCAAATCATGATTTTAAAAAAAGTTACGCCATACAACTCTTTTTTTATTCAATTTAATTGAAGTCAACATATTTCTCAATCGAATCACCGTTTTAAAAATATTTGTCACCATACTAATTACCGTGCTAGCTTCGTTTAAAGCCAATGGAATCCTCTATTTTTGAATTACAAGCCTTACATCTGGCAACAGAGATCTTTGCAAAGATGAGACATCAAGGTGATTAGAAGCGAGCCGTTTTCAAACATGGATTTGAACAACATACTTTCACGATTCTTTTAATAATAATTAATATTATGTCTTCATTTATAGAATGTAGTAATCTTTATTCGATTCATAGAAGCAATAAGCAAGTTTAATCCACAATGTTCTCGATATTTGGTTTTTGAGGGTTAGTTGTTGGATTACACTCAGTACATATGTCATTTGTTAACGAATAAAGATCAAGGTATTCCTCGGGCACTGTTTTCGCGACATTCTTCAGACTATGTTGAACTTTTGGTCACTTCACATTTGGACATTCATCTCGCATCATCTTTCTTTTTAATAAAATGCCTCCTGACAACTGGAATTCCACTTTTTTGACAGAAGCCATTATCTTTCTATACTTTACTGATAAACAACTGTCTCCCTGGCAACGAAAGAGCAATGTTGCAACCAACTCTCTGCAGTTTGTATGTTGGCAATAGTACACATAATATGCTTATAAAACGGTAATTCGCGACTAAATCAAATTGTTTCACATTTATGTGACCACAAGCATGCCATCTAAACATCAATAAATTACTCTAAGGTCAAAATAATGTAATTGTATGTGATACAAGTTTTATAAATTTTATGGTTAATTTTTAATTGTAATGTTGGCTAGCTTTTTCCAAATCACAACCTTTTTCTTTTCATTCAAAATAAATATAAAATCCTCTAAAATTAAATTATATTTCGGTTATAAACATTAACAAGAACTCACTGTTAAATAAATATAAGTCCACAATATTGATATTAGAATATAATAATGATTTGAATCATACTCTATTGTCCACAAGTATCTCACTTGAGCTTGAATTAATAATGATGGCAAGACATTAAGGTGGCTGGGTCGATCGACCATTTTTTCAGATAGTGTTCAATTTTGCTGAAATCACTCATTGGTATCCCCTAAACAACACTTCAAAAAATAAAATACTTCCCGTGTCTAGTTTTCGAGATAGGCGAATAAGAAATAAGTATTTTCCCCATGTTATCTTAAGGCAGGTTTGAAAAATTTGCTACAAATGAAGATTTTATTTAATTGGCCCGATAGATTTTCAAAAACCTATATAAGAAAGAATCTTTAATCTATTTACTTTCATTAAAAAAATATAAACCAATATCATCGTGTGCTAAATAAAAAGTTATGGGCGATTCAATTCAAATTGCAAATCAAGTCAAAATACTTTAGGCAACACGGGAGTGCTCAAGGTAGTTAGAAGGCACTTAATGCCTACTAAAGATACCTTGACTTTTCATGAAAGTAAACTTTAGGTGTAAGCTCAGCAAGCTCAGCCATCATGATTCCGCACAAATACAAATTTCCAAAGTACGATGTTGCCATATTGTACCGTATTGTTAAAATTATAGGAAAATCCGGAAAAATCTTCAATATCCAATTCAAAACTAACTTCTTTGGGGGAGTAATACTGCTCTAAATAATAAGATAACGTATAGTGAAAGCTCTCCAATACTTCAGAAAACCGATCGATCCAGTCACCACAAATTAGTTATTTATTATGTCAGGACTGCCTACCTCTGTTTATATTAATTAAAGACAGTTTATTGTTTATGTTATGAAGGTATTTTATTTTATTTGTCGCACATGTATAATTTAAGTTAACTAGCCAAGTCAACCTAGGATGATAGCTTGGGGGGGATTGGCAACCTAATGACGTCACCCACGTTAGCTGATGCAGTACGCATTTGGTCATGTATGATACAGACGAGGGAAATGTTGCCTTTTCGTGCTGCATCGTCAATAAATATTGGAGAGATATGTGTGTAGCATCATTGTCTTCATTACAATGCAGAGCATTGTGTGATTGTATTTTAAAATCCATTATGTTGTGTAGTATACTTGTTTTGACTGGTTTAATATCTCGAAGAACTAGATCAAAATGTTAAAACCTGCGCCGACGGTAAAATATCACTTCAGCACTTTATTCACTACATCTCACATAGGCAACGTGTTGATGTCTGAGATACATCATTGTCTTCCTTAAAGATTAACGAATTGTGTGATATATAATGTGTGACATTTTATTGAATGATTCGAGGTATTTTCAACTGTTATAAAAGCGCGGCATTTCCGTTATCACACACATGGTTTTCAAGGTCACACGGGATGCCAATCCCCCCCAGTAATCGTCCTAGAGTCAACACAACACTCCAGTTGTCCGAAAGGTCGCGCCTCGTTAAATTGAGAACCATGATTTAATATAAGTAGATTTGAATAACATTGTATTATAATATTAGGAACATGAAACCTATAGGTTAATATTCTATTGTGCCAATCTGTGAAGCCAAAAGTAAAAAATAAAATAATTAAAAATTTCACAAATGGTGGCAGATGCGGGACTTAAAAAACATTCGTTAACGCTTTGTTTCAATATGTAATCTGTATTAAGTTTAATTTCGGGATTACTTTATATCTTTCTCACATTTCCTATCAAGGATCTGGCTTACCAAACCAACTACTTTCTGATCACGAGTGCAAGAAATACGCGTGCATCACATAGATCGCATGCGAAGAACATGACATTTTCACCATCTTTATACTGATGCAAACATTTCAAAATTAAACGATTTTTACTCTCATGGTGTACGTGCACAGTAATGTGCAATATTGAATTTTGAAAATGAAATTAAATATATTGAAATTAAATGTGAGTCCCTCCATCAACTAACTGTTTTTCGTTGAAATATGAGAAAATGCATCTTAACATCTCTGGTACCTAAAGCAAATCAAATTCAGTTGCAGTGGATTCCTATTCATTTCGATACTTTATTTCTGACAGAACAATGTCAATAACACTGCATACTTTCTAAACTGATAGGTATGAAAATGTGTCGATCGATTTTCTGAAGTATTGGAGAGCTTTCACTAATTTATTAAGTGTAAAAAAATCACGCTTATAAATTCTTTTAGCACATAATTTACTTTTATAATATTGTAAAAAAAGCTGCCAAGCATCTTCCCACTTAAAACAATTGAGATCTAAAAGAAGGGCCAAGCAATAATATATTGTTTAAACATTTTCGCACTTAAAATTCGTGAAAATTCGCCCAGTTACTGCCGCCAAGCACAACACTATAAACCTAACGTTGTGTCCAAATTTGAAGAATACAATCTAAGTGAACCATCATTGTAAACTTTAACAAATTATACAAATTAAAAATGACTTAAAAAATAAATTTAAAATCGAAATTAAAAAAATTAAAAATAAAGCTAGGCGCATTGTGTCAAGAAGAAGGCAACATAAGAAAGAAGATGACGATTAAGGAGCCGAAGAAAGACAGAAAGTAGGAAGAAGATAGAAGTTGTGGAGATACATGGTCGGTGCAAATTCAATGCGCCAAGCTGTATTTTTAATTTTTTTAATTTCGATTTTCATTTGTCAACCTATCAGGAGATATTTATCTAAATTTTAACCAATGAACGGATATATAAAAAAAAAATGGGTAAGTGTCAAAAGTGTGAAAAAGAGCGCTCGCTTCGCTCGCTAAATAATCTAGGGGAGCGGTCACTCCACGCCAGCCAAGTCGTACGGCGCGCGCATACTCTCATATAACAAGGCTGGAGCAAACCCACTTTTACTGTAAGCATCAAAGTGTCATTTTCGGCCTACTGGATCTTAAAAATGGGAAATCTCATATTGTTGCGTATATATCTTAATTTCGAGCTATGGCCCACCCTACAACATACACCAAATTTGGGAACAATAGGTTACGCCCTTTGCGATCTAGAGGGCCGTATAACCGTGTATAGGACGGGTTTCATAATAATAATCTCCTTAAGGCCCGTGCACAATTGACATAACCCGCAGCCGCAACCCGTAACCCGCAACCGCAACACGCAACCCGTATCACTATCTGTTCACAATAGACCACATTTTAAATTATCTAGTTAGCTCTGCTTTTCCAAAAATTTCATATGCAGTACCGTGATCCTCATATCTATTAGTGTTTTTCAACAATGGATCATAACATGAATAGATATGAGGATCACGGTACTGCATATGAAATTTTTGGAAAAGCAGAGCTAACTAGACAATTTAAAATGTGGTCTATTGACATAACCAAGACGTTACGGACCAAAGAAACCAAAGCATATAGAGTGAAAAAATATGACGCACACATCACGGCATCATTGTTCGCAAGGCACGGCTTCCTCTTCGTCAGACATAAATAAACAAGAAAAGAACGAAAAATCCAGGAAAAATAATGACAACACAGTTTTGACGGCTGGGTTAGGTTATGCTGTTGTAAGTAGAAGCTAGTTTGACTTTGATTTTAACCTGTGATATTTGTCTATTTCCGTTTCCGGTTTTGTTATCTCATTCTGATTGGCTGCCCGTCAGAATGTGGGCGTGGCCTGACGTAGCTTACGTAAAATTGTTGAATCTTCGTCAAGTCTTGCGGGCTACGGGCTACGGCTGCGGGTTGTGTGTTGCGGGTATGTCGATTGTGCGCGGGTGCATTGGTATGCATTGTTTCAACTTTTCACGCAGTTGCGCTTACGGGTTGCGGCTGCGGGTTATGTCAATTGTGCATGGGCCTTTAGGCTGGAGCTAAAATCCAGTATACAGGCCACAGCCTAAACGGCTAAACCGATTGATCTCAAATATTTACCACGTGTGCACTTATGGCGTCTGATTTGCCCTCACCCCTAAGACTCTTTTGTGCCGCCATGTTAAAAAACCGGAAATGACATCATGTATCGAAAACGGCTGATCCAATCGGAACAAAATTTGTGCCAAACGATCATAAAAAATTTCAGCCAAATCCTCCCATTGGCTCAAATTTCCCCTTCGAGTTGCCTTGAAATCAAGGGTTGAATTCAACCCCTTCAAGGAAACTTGAACCGTGTAATTCAGGCTTAAGCCCAATCAGTCAAGTATTAATTGTCATTTTACGAGTTTAGTATGGGTTGTCTACAGCTGGAAAAAGTATGTAGGAAGTCACGACACAATGGATCAGATATTAATCCAGAGTATTTATATGGAGATTGGAAAAGTTGCAGAGAAAATCGTCTTGTGCCATTTCGTATATCGTGACTGGGGATGTTGCATGTTCTGTGCTCGCTCATCAACGCGTTGCACTGAGCGTTTTCCTAGTAATGATACATAATAATGATCATAATGATCATTAATGATCATGATCAATGATTAATGATCAAAATTAAGGATCAATGATTAATCAAGCATTGATCAACCATTAATCATTAATCATTAATCAATCATTGATCAATGATTAATCAATGATTAATGATCAAACTGATCATTAATGATCATTAATGATCAATAATGACCTAGTAAGGATCATAGATGTAAATTCTAGGTGGTAGTGATTTCAGCCGGCATTTTGAAAACCGGGAGTGATGCCTTATTTCGCAAGTGGCTGGACCGATTGGGACAATACTTTCGCAATTTTTCATGGAATATCGCATATATTTAGCATCAAATGCAACTTTTATTTGTAACCAAATCGGAAATAGAAATAAGTATTTTCCCCATGTTATCTTATGGCAGGCTTGAAATATTTTTAACAAATGAAGATTGTATTTAATTGAGCCGAGAGATTTTCACAAAACGCTATAATTAGAATCTTTTTACAATTTTCTTTCATTAAAAAATATAAACTAATATCATCGTGTGCTAAATAAAAAGTTATATGCGATTTAATTCAAATTGCGAATCAAGTCAAAATACTTTTGGCAACACGGGAGTGCTCAAGGTAGTTAGAAGGCACTAAATCCCTACTAAAGATACCTTGGCTTTTCATGAAAGTAAACTCTAGGTGTAAGCTCAGCAAGCTCAGCCATCATGATTCCACACAAATCCAAACTTCCAAAGTACCTACGATGTTGCCATATTGTACCGTATTGTTAAAATTATAGAAAAATCTTCAATATCAATTCACAACTAATTTGTTTGGGGCATTAATAATGTTCAAAATAATAAGAAAATGTATAAATACCACCACCTACTCGATCTAGCTCCCCCTCCCCCCGCCTCCCTACCTTCTGATCGACCAGGTGGTGATAATTACCATTAAAATGTTGTCTATTTCAACTAACCAGTATAAATATTATAAAAGAAAATTATGTGCTAAAAGAATGTATAAAACGTGATTATTTATAATTAATAAATAAGTAAAAGCTTTCCAATACTTCAGAAAACCGATCGATCCAGCCTCCTAAGCTGATGATGACAAAATGATCTGATAGAGGAATAGATTAAAATGGACGATGGGACTGAAGCGACCGTGGCCTATTAGTAAAGCACCGTCCCATCATTTACCTCCCGACGGAGAGACACAAAGACCAACTTTAGTCTGTAAGATCTGCCGAGGAATCGAACCCGGGACCTCATAGTGCAACTTCAGGGCCCCTATTTTCAAGATCGTTCGAGTGCTCGTATAATCGAGAGTGACGTCAAAGTGACGTCATACCCCACGAAACAGCATTCAATCTGCTCGTCGTGTTATTATTGTGTTTGGTTTGACGTCGCACGCAGCCGTGAATCCGTATGAAATCTGAGCTCACATTGGACCCGACGGAGAGCTCATAATATCTTTGCCCGGTGTATATTGACACGTCTAGACGTAAGAATAACCATAAGTGTAATGTTACGTTATAATGTTACGTATGTTACCACTTGTATAGAGACCTTGACACTATATATGACTAAACTTCAGAACAATAGACCATTTTAAATATTATCTTGCTGGCTCTGCTTTCTATGAAAAATCATAATTATGCAGTTTGATATCCAGACACTTTAGGCCCCGTTTCAACAATAGGTAAAACAGGGACTAAGGTGTCTGGAAATAATACTGCATATGATTTTTCTTAGAAAGCAGAGCCACCGAGATAATATTTAAAATGGTCTATTTTTAGTTTTACGTTTTTAGTAGAATAATTGTTTTTATGAAAACAGATTATAATATGCTCTTTGAATGGTAATCAAGCCATTGGAATCGTTAAAAACATATCAACGACTTTATTACTGAGATATTCAGATAATAGAGGGCAATTTTACCGAAAAATAAGGAGATATTTGACCAGGATTCACGCCACTTTTTCAACCAGCAGTGCGATTGTATAACTTCTTAGCCGAGATTATGGATCGTTATCTATACCAATTGATCAAAGTAATTTAGCCTATCAGAAGGTGAAGCAATTCAAAGTGCTTAAAGTCGACTTCCTGAGATAAACAATGTGATTATATTTCATATCCTCGTAGCTTTTGCACAATTCAAGATGGTTAACAATGTTTACTTTCATTAATTGGTATAGATAACGATCCATTATCTCGGCTAAGAAAGTTATACAATCGCCCTGCAGGTTAAATAATCATTCTACCAACTTTGTGTAAAAACATTAAGTTATCTCTAAAACACATAGAGATATTGTTTTACTTCTTCAACCGTTATGAATATCTAAATGCAGTGTCCTATAGAAGCAAAATACAAAAAATAGCCCATACACAAAAAATCAAATCATTTTGCAAGGCGTAAATATATTTACTTTGATATAATATCATGAGACAATGATTGAGAAGATCAAGGTGTGTCCATTTAGTGCTTTGTTGAATTTTGACCTGGAATTTGCAATGTCAAAGTGTTCCTGCAATAAATAAATATAAACAAGCATGTAGAAGTGGATTTTGATTTTACTTAGGTAACATGTGAATTGGGATTCAATCCTTAATGCACGTCTCTACGTTCAGGTATGAAATTTTTGTGTTTCACATTGACTGAAGTAAAGCCGAGAAAGATGACATTTCGTTTTACACTTACAATATGTTCTTAGGAAACTGTAAATAGATTTGTATTTTGTTTTTAGTTAGAATATAATATGCTATTCTACATTACAGTTGTTATTACACCATCCATCACATTCAATATTCACAAATGCATCACTTATTCTTTGTTTTAAACATTGACCACATGTCACATAGAAATTGAACTCATTACAGTCTTTAAACGAGATTAAATGAGTTTAAATTGTCAATTTAAGTATTAATATCATTTGGTATTCTGTTGTACTCATGTCATTTGGTGTCTGCGATTTGAACGACATCTATAGGTGGATTCACACGGCCGTTCCGAACTTCCCAAGTTTGCCGAAGTTCCGAATCGCCGTTCTAAAAACTCCCGTGTGAACTATGAAAAGATTCGAACTGCGAAGATTGAGTTCCAAACTCAATTGTTCACCTTAAGGTGGATTCACACGGCCGTTTCAAACTTCCCAAGTTTGCTCAAGTTCCGAATCGCCGTTCCAAAAAACCCCGTGTGAACTATAAAAGTTTGGAACTCAATCTTCGCAGTTCGAATCTTTTCATAGTTCACACGGGAGTTTTTGGAACGGCGATTCGGAACTTCGGAAAACTTGGGAAGTTCGGAACGGCCGTGTGAATCCACCTTTATAGTTATAGTCCACAATAGTTTCAACTTAGTTTCATCTTGATCACCAACTGTGATGGTGGATTGTTCATATATTGACCACTAGTAGCTAGCGCAGCGCCCCTAAATGTAATAACTAGGTTTTGTCTGCGCATGAGCAACTTCAAGGTCACCTGTGTAAAAGCTTTGCCCGCGAAACATTCCCGGCAGCTGCCCCTTGCTAAAGTATGACGACGTTATTTTTATAATCATATGGGTTTTAGTTGACTTGTCAAGACTCGTATATTTGTTTTTAAGGCTGTTTTCCCTCTGAACATTTGCAATAACGCCATGAAACACTTGATTACTACAAGAACCTTGGTTGACAAGAGGCCTGCGTGAGGTAACTGGACGCGCGCGGGTCTTCAAAGTGTTTATTTAGTTTTGTCTTTACATAAACAGAGTGGTAAATAAATATGTACGTGGCATTGTTTATTAGAACGTGAACTTGAATCCTTCAAGAATCCTGAATCCTTTCTTCTTTACTCCTTCATTTTGTACACATTCTTTTAGTTTGAAGAGAAATTTGTATAAATCACTCTAAGAGCGGCGCGTCATGTTCCTCACTATAAGACGTAGCTTGCGAGAGGTCCGTGATAAATGAATTGTTACTCACATTTCCCGGATGTCGACTGTGAAGTGATGATGTCCAAAGCACTCCATCCTCGATCATCGACATCCTCCTCCAGTGAAGTGATGACGTCATGATGTCCAAAGCACTCCATCCGCAGTCTCTTTCACGTGAGATGAGCAGAAACTTCTTCCCGGCGTGCAGTGGAACTGAGTAAAGCAAATTGTTTGATGTTAGTAACATAACACACAGTCATGATACTCTACAGTATACAATTACCTAGGTACATGTATTCTTATTATTTTATAATATTTAATGAAAAGTGGGATAGTGGGGCAAACACTTGTCAGATAATACCCAGGTATATACAAACATATTATTGCAAATATGCCTAGACAAGAGCTCGGCCTTTTAGAATTTTTGAGATTGAGAGATACGAAGTTATTATTTTGCAATTCACATAATGCTACAGGAAGTTTGACTGTGTTTGATCTGTGATTTATTACTATTTGTTTGTTAAAATAAGCCATTGCTGTTATTTGAAGTTTGGGGATAGATTTCATAATCCAGAAAGAGTTGAAAAAGCAGTTATATCATGAACGCCATCAGTATTTCTGCAAAGTAAATCTTATTGCCACGGATGAAGGGGGTGTGGGGGGCTTGCCCCCCAACATTATAAATACAAATATGAAGTTTATATTCGAAATATTCAGTCGCCTCCTTTTCCTCCCCTTCCCTCCCTCGAAGACGTAAACTGAAATCAATGTTTAAATTCAAACTTACCGGCATGCCGAAAATGTCGGTAAAGGACGATAAAGGACGATAAAGGACGATAAAGTAAAGAACGATAAAGGACTGTAAATGACGATTGGAGACCAAACCCGTTAAATAATTGATCTCAAATTTTAATCTTGATTAGATAAAGACAATCTTAGGATTATCACTTGGCAAATTTTGAAATTAGTAATTATTATACGGCACCCAGCGGGACAAGAAAATACAAATTTTTTTAACCAAAAATCAACTAATTATTACTAATTATAAATGAACAAATTCAAAATGTACCAAATGATAACCATACGTTTGTCTTTTATAATCATGATTCAAAGTTCAAATCATTTCGTCAACCCATTCTGTCTCCAATCGTGTCCAAAAATGTGCCTGCAACAAGCAGCAAAATCGCTCGCGCTTGCAGCACCTTAGTTTTCCTCACATATGCAAAACTAATTGAGCGAGCGTAGCGAGCGTCACCACGGTACTCTTATGGCACTTTCTCTGTGTGTTTTTTTTGTCCGCACAGCCCAGGTTAAACCGCACATTCAATCGATCTGAAACTTTGCACATATGCTAACGTAATCTATGCGGTCCCTGGGATCGTTTTTGAACGGGCTCCTGTGATTGGTTCAAGTTTAAAAAAAATTATCTTTCGATTGGTTGCTCCGATTAATTTGAAATTTAGCAAAGTCATTGCAACCAACATTGTACCCAATCATACAAAGTTTCAGCCAAATCCTCCCATTGGTTAAAATTTAAAAAAATCTTTCATATGATTTTTGAAATTTAAACTAGAACCGATTGAGCGATCAACTTAAAACTTCGCGTGGTCATTGGTACCAACATTATCTGTATTTTTGACAATTTTCAGAGTTATCTGTGTTTAAATCCAAACGTTATTGACATTTTACGGACATTTTGCGTGTTGGCTGTCAAATTACTCAAAAATGTTGATCACGGCTACTTCGACTCTTTATAGTTCCAATGTAGTTAGAGCAACTTTCAAACGTATTAAACTGATATGACCGTTCAACAGATCGTCTAATATTGTGTAAGTACACACACTTTTATCATATGAGTGGTCCCAGGTATATTTTTTTAAAAATAGATCCTATGATTTTTGAATATTAACAAGGAACATTTTTGGAGATTTTTATACCTACAAGTCTGACGAATTTCAAGAATTATTGGCTTTTAATGATTATTAAATTGTATCGGGCTGATCAAGTTGAATAATCGAGTCCTTGGATAATACCGACTCTGTGTAGGTAACTAGGAAAACGCTCTGTGTAACGCGTTGATGAGCGAGCACGGACACGCGCAACACCTCGAACCGAAATTATGTCTATCGAAAACATCATTAAAAGCCAATAATTCTTCGCGTGTCTGTGCTCGCTCATCAACGCGTTACACAGAGCGTTTTCCTAGTTACCTACTCAGAGTCGGTATTATCCAAAGACTCGATTATTCAACTTGATCAGCCCGATACAATTTAATAATTACTTAGGGTCAACTGGGGTAAGTGTGGTCGTTAAAACCATAGAGTCACTTTAAGGCTTTGGTAAACAAAAACTGTTCATTGTACAATCTTCAAATTTTGGGGATATTTTCTCCAATATGTTTTCTGCAATATCTGAAACTTTCGATATTCAAAAAAATTTACTTCATTACAAAAATGTTATACAAGCGATCAACTTTCCGGCCACACTTACCCACCGACACGAGGCAAGTGTGGCCGCACCTTGGGGAAGGAAGTGTGGTCGTGGTAACAATTTGGTTGAAGATAAAATAATTTTCATCTTAAAAAAATATGGAATGATAAGTATGTTTTTATAGACATAATTATTGTATTAACCATCTTTTTTATTACTTGCATCATAAGCTAATTACAGGTATTCAATGTCACAAATTAATGCGTTGCTCTTCAAATTGAGGCAAGTGTGGCCACTCCTGATATATTGATGAAAATTTAACCTGATCAAATTGAGGCAAGTGTGGTCACGTCTGATATTTTGATGAAAATTTGATAGTTAAGTACTGGAAACATTGTAAAATGATGCATTACTAAATAATTCTTGTTTTGCATGTACATTTCTTACTTCTTATGATCGAATTACAGGTATTGAATGTCAAAAATACATTTAATATTTGAAAGCATAGACCTTAATGTCATTATTAGCAACCACAATTGAATGTAGATTCATAACAAAGTATTCATCATATTTATTATTTACATGTAAATTCTGATTCATTTAATTAAGCAAGCTGCATTTTCTGTAAGAATTACATAACAATTAGGTAGACATCATTTCAAAAACATCTGAAACTGGGCCATTCCACGGTAACTCGCGTATCATTTAGAAGGTTTAATATCCATTAGATTGTCTACCAAATCCCTACATTTAAGACTACACATCTCAAAAAAAATTGTATGCATCAGAGAATACTGGTTCTAAATGTAGGTATATTTGAAAAAATTAATAAAAATATCCTTCAACGCTAAAAAAATTGATTTGGTCCGGAAACTCGCGTATCGATAAACGGAAGAATTCTTGGTGACATGAAATCCAGAAAAGGCGGCAATAGTAGAACAGCTGATACTTGTCAGTGTAGTCAACTTACATAAATTCATTTCAAAGCCATAGATGTCCATATCACATTGCGATAACAGAAATAACAGCTGTTAGACCGTGACCACACTTTCCCCCTCTTGAATTCCACACTTGCCCCATACTATGTTAATTAAGGGGCAAGTGTGGCTTTGCAATTAATTGATAATGACACATGATTAAAAATAAACAGTTTTCACAATATTATTGTCTCATACCTATGGAATGACCCAAGAGTTTTCAAGTTATAAAAAATCATGATTGTACATGTGTTAACCAAATTGAAAAGCAAAGTCAGTGAATTGTGATTCTCAATTCACTGAGGTACCACCGCTGTCATGTGTGTATTTCATCAAGATATTTTTCCAATCATAATAAAATTATTGTGGAGCGTTCTTGACATAATACTCTATATATCAGGACAAAAAAAAATTAAAAAGCTAAAAAATCTGTAGAGTTGTGGTCCGTGGCCACACTTACCCCAATACCACACTTACCCCAGTTGACCCTACACATTAAACTGTATTAAGCCAAAACCACATGCTACATATTAGTTGTGTCGCCTACATTTTCCATACGACAACATTGAATGCCATGTGTCATCTATTTAAAAAGAACTTAAAATCGCTGCAAATTCGATTTACTTTAATTAAAAGTTTAAACAATGTTCTGCGAAGTCAATGGAGAATCAGAAAAAATAGGTAGTACATCTTTGGTAGTACCTACAGATTTTATTGCATTTCTGGCACAAGAATATTACATCACACATTTTAAATTTCTTTAAAAGATACCGAAAAAGCTTTAAATTAGATTATTTTGTATAAAAAATTTAAAAAAATCTATGTGGACTACCTGGCCCCATTGTGACATTTTCCTCGCGGTAAATTTATACTATTCCGTCGCCACATAAATACGCATTTATTCTTGCAAAACAGATAATTTTCAATGAAATTAGTGTATAATATACCTTTTTATGGTAGCGTAGGCTATATTTTAGTAAGTATTTCTATGATATAAGTTCAAAAGTTGTATCATTTTGACACGTTTGTTCACGTGATGTATGGACATCTTGAATGCGCGGGCAGAACTGTGTGAAGTCATAAAGTTGTTCTCCCTCCATTACTTTAGAATTAATCCTTCATTATTTGAAGTAAAATTATGTGAAATAATAATATAATTATGTCATTGTATGCAGGAGGAATACTCGAAATGGTCATCAACTTTTTAGTTTGAATTAGTTCAAGCTGGAGAAATCAAATGTCCTTATACCAGACGTCACACCGTTCTGCGCGCGCATGCAAGATGGCGATGCAAATGTGTCAAAACGATCAACTTTAATTAGAAATATTGAACTTATTTCAAATATCTAGTGGAGCGGTCGCTCCACGCCAGCCAAGTCGTACGGCGCGCGCACACTCTCATATAAAGGCTGGAGCAAACCCACTTTTACTGTAAAGTGGGTATCACACTGAGTTGCAACCCGTGGTTGGAACTGTCGTATGGAAACTTTTGTTGCAAAAGGAGGCAACCGCCTATCACACGCCACTGTTTGGGTTGATGTTGGTTGGTTCACAATTGACACTCATGAGTTGCGCAGAAAGCAGTTGCCATAGTAACCAAAATAAAAGTATAGAGAATAACAAAATCTGACAGCGGCAATCCAAATCTCATATTTAGAGTGATTACTTGTGAAAGAAAGATATTTAAGTAAGTACAAGTTAATAATAATACGCACTATTTATCCATACACATGTTCAAGTTCAATATTCATCTGATAAATATGATGTATAGCTAATATTTATAGCATCCTATTGGTAAGTTCACGTCACGTGGTACCACAACAAATTGTTGGAACCGGAAAAATAGAGACTTCTCTATTTTTCAACCCAACCCGTGGGTTGACCAAATTCAGTCTCTGCACATGCGCGGCCAACCATATTTTCCAACCGCCGGTTCCATACACGGGTTGCAACTCAGTGTGATAGGGCTTTAAGCACAAAGTGGCATTTTCGGCCTACTGGATCTTAAAATTGGAAAATCTCACATTGTTGCGAAATCTAGTGGAGCGGTCGCTCCACGCCAGCCAAGTCGTACGGCGCGCGCACACACTCATTTAAAAAGGCTGGAGCAAACCCACTTTTACTGTAAGCATCAAAGTGGCATTTTCGGCCTACTGGATCTTAAAATTGGAAAATCTCACATTGTTGCGATATATCTTAATTTCGAGCTATGGCCCACCCTACAACATATACCAAATTTGGGAACAATAGGTTACGCTCTTTGCGCGCTAGAGGGCCGTGAAAACAGTGTTTTAGGGCGGTTTTCATAATAATAATCTCAGTAGTAGTAGGGTGGAGCTAAAATATGGTAAACAGGCCACAGCATAAACGGCTGAACAGATTGATTTAAAATTTTTACCACATATGCACTTTTGGCGTCTGAAGTGCCTTTTGCTATAACTGGTTTTATGCCGCCATTTTGAAACCGGAAGTGACGTCATATCTCGTCAACGGCTTGACCGATTGGAACGAAAATTGCGCCAAACGATCCAGACGGTCATCTATATGCATGATAAGTAGCAAAAGACTAAACATTATGTTAAAGAAACCGGAAATGACGTAATGAAATTTGAAATACATCGATTGGCTTTTTGGCAACAAAGATTGATCCGATTATTTTGATATTTATGTAACGTATGTACTTTTGACGTCTCATGTGACTTGTTATAAAACAAACCGGAAGCCGCCATTTTGAAACCGGAAGTGACATCATATCTCAATAACGGCTAAATAGATTTCAACGAAACCAGCGCAAAACAATTTAGACGTCATCTTTATTTAATATCATCAATAATATTTGCAGTTTCTCATACCTAAACCGGAAATGACGTCACACATTTTAATAATCTCACAAATTTTTATTTTGATGCAATAAATATACTATTTGAGACAGCTTATAAAATTATAATCATGTTTCAAATATACTTCAAGGGGTCAGAGATTTCAGCCGCCATTTTTAAACCGGAAGTAACGTCATATCTCAAAAACTGGTAGACAAATCGGTATGAAACTAGCGCCAAACGATTCGGATGGCCATCTCTATGGAATATGAACAGTACAAATAGAATTTTCCTATTTATGAGACCGGAAATGACGTCATTCAAATGTATAAATTATTATAATTCCCTCCTATACAATAAATACATATTCAGAAAGCTTAAAATGATTCACATCATTTATAGAAATAAATTCTATGTGGCATTGCAGAAAGTTCAGCAGCCATTTTGAAAACCGAAGTGTTTCTATATCTCGGAACTGGGTTGACTGATTGGAATGAAACCTTTGCTATTCTTCGTGAAAGATCATTTAAAGCAATTATTTAGGACCATACGCTGCTATTCATTAGTGGTAACGAAATTGTTAAGGGTGATGATTTTTTAAAAGAATTTAGTAATTGTTCATTTCATATGTGTCACAAGTTGTTAGAATAAACTAAAAAAAGGAGTGATATCCCCATAAAAAACACTTCGTGTAAAAATACCAGCCAAGTCTCTTCAACTAAAAAAAAATATGAAATCTAAAAATTCTGCACTGAAAAGTAGTGATATCAAAAAATTAGCCAAGTCAAAACTTTATTTGAAAATCAAAAAATACTTGGCGCATCGTTTTTTTTAGGGCATTATAGGTATACTATGTATATGTATATTTCATGTATAATTTATAATTGGCTTATACTTCCAAGCTATTTAAGTACACGATGCGCCAAGTATTTTTTGATTTTCAAATAAAGTTTTGACTTGGCTAATTTTTTGATATCACTACTTTTCAGTGCAAAATTTTTAGATTTCATATTTTTTTTTAGTTGAAGAGACTTGGCTGGTATTTTTACACGAAGTGTTTTTTATGGGGTATCTAAATTTCGAGCTATGGCCCACCCCACCACATATACCAAATTTGGGAACAATAGGTTACGCCCTTTGCGCGCTAGAGGGCCGTGAAAACAGTGTTTTAGGGCGGTTTTCATAATAATCTCAGTAGTAGTAGTAGGGTGGAGCTAAAATATGGTAAACAGGCCACAGCCTAAACGGCTGAACCGATTGATTTGAAATTTTTACCACATATGCACTTTTGGCGTCTGAGGTGCCTTTTGCTATAACTGGTTTTATGCCGCCATTTTGAAACCGGAAGTGACGTCATATCTCGTCAACGGTTGGCCCGATCGGAACGAAATTTGCGCCAAACGATTCAGACGGTCATCGATATGCATTATAAGTAGCAAAAGGCTAAACATTATGTTAAAGAAACCGGAAATGACGTAATGAAATTTGAAATACATTTATTGGCTTTTTGGCAACAAAGGTTGATCCGATTATTTTGATATTTATGTACGTATGTACTTTTGACGTCTCATGTGACTTATTATAAATCAACCGGAAGCCGCCATTTTGAAACCGGAAGTGACATCATATCTCGATAACGGCTAAATAGATTTCAACGAAACCAGCGCAAAACAATTTAGACGGTCAACTTTATGTATTATCATCAATAATATTTGCAGTTTCCCAAACCTAAACCGGAAATGACGTCACACATTTTAATAATCTCACAAATTTACATGTTGATGCAATAAATATACTATTTCAGACAGCTTATAATAAAATGTAGTCATGTTTCAAATATACTTCAAGGGGTCAGAGATTTCAGCCGCCATTTTTAAACCGGAAGTAACGTCATATCTCAAAAACTGGTAGACAAATCGGTATGAAACTAGCGCCAAACGATTCGGATGGCCATCTCTATGGAATATGAACAGTACAAATAGAATTTTCCTATTTATGAGACCGGAAATGACGTCATTCAAATTTAAAAAATTATTATAATCCCCTCCTACATAATAAATACGTATTCAGAAAGCCTAAAATGATACACATCATTTATAGATATACATTCTATGTGGCAGTGCAGTAAGTTCAGCAGCCATTTTGAAAACCGAAGTGTTTCCATATCTCGGAACTGGGTTGACTGATTGGA